>JANAVB010021799.1:7940680-8178343 GCA_029216955.1 Iris pallida
GACTAAGAAAAGAAACAATCCTCACAATACCCAAACCGTAGATAGTACGTCGAGCACAAAAAGCACTGGCCCTAGCGACGAACTATGGAGAAGATGCTACAGTTGATGGAACTGCAGCAGTAAAGCTTCAGATGCAATTCAAAGCCCAATTTGATGCCGGCAGAAGCAATGAACGCCCTGACTCAGATAGTGAGCAGAATGGCGGGCAATACCAAGGCAACGAACAAGGTACCCGAGGAGAAATAGGTGATCGAGATGAAAACAGGAAGAAGAAGCTCAACCAAATAATAAATTCTTCTTCCTTGTTCAAGGCAAAGGAGTTTCGCAAAATAAATCCACCAAAATTCAACGGCCGAGCAGAGCCTGATGTGATCGTGGGGTGGCTCGTGGAGATTGAGGACCTGTTTAATCTTCTTAGCATTGAAGGGTCCCAGAGGGTAACTTGTCGGCGTTACAGCTGCAACTAAGGGCGTACGACTGGTGGACAGCTAAGAAGCAGAAATCTAAAGCCGATACAGACGCCACGATTTCCTGGAAAATATTCAAGGAAGTTTTCCTCGAATAGTACGTTCCTCGCACCGTCCGTCAACAAAAAAAGACGAGTTCATGATGCTGCGACAGGGAAATATGTCTGTCGACGAATGACTCGAGCTTCTCAAAGCTGGGAAGTTTACCGGCGCCTTCCTGCCCAACAAAGAAGCATGGTGTGAACACTTCCAACAAGGCCTAAATGACGAACTGCGAAGGGACGTCCTCAATGATGCCGAACATACCGTGAATCCTACAATGTCGCTCTCGATAGTGAGCGTATCTTTGGCCGTATGTCGCAGAGAGGCATCCGTAACCACTTCAACAAGCGTCCTAACGACGCTGGAGGATCGGGAGTAACAAAACGTCCGAACAGATTCGATGATCGAGGCCATGGCAGTCAACACTGCACCAGGTACGGTAGGCATGGGCACTGAACCGTCGATTGCGTCACAAGATCTTGCTACAAGTATGGCAAGGTAGGCCATATAGTTACATATTGCCCGCACAAAAGTTCCGAATTAACCCAACCCACCAAGGAACGTTCTGAATCCGCATAAAGCGCGATACTGCAAGGCGCAAATGCGGTGCCCGTCAACCAGCAAAATCAACGCCACGGAGCCAAGGCCGAGTTTATGCCTTAACTCGGGACGAGGCATTTGCGTCCGATACTATTGTAACAGTATATTACTCTATAAAAATATACCTGCTCGAGTACTATTCGATTCGGGTACGACGCATAGCTTTATATCTGTTGATTATGCGAAAGAAAATAAAATTACCATACAATCACTAAATATGAATATTAGCGTTAGCACTTCGTCGGGAGTCGATATGCCTGCGAACTTTATTTGTAGGGATGGCCATATTTGCATTAGAGGAAAAAATCTATCCTTGGATGTCGTCGTACTAGACATCAAAGGTATGACATAATCCTGGGCATGGATTGGTTGGACGCTTGTCATGCAACGATCGAGTGCGTGGAGAAGAGAGTGGTGTTTCGTCTTTCTGGTGAGACAGAGTTCTCATATTCGTACGGTACGGTCTCGAAGACGGTAATAATGGTATCGGCAATATCGATGGCGTATGTTGTATTCCGGCTGCGCGGGATACTTGGCATCAGTTCGAGACACACGAAATAATACAAATGCAATGACTAATGTTGTGGCAGATTTTCCCGACGTTTTTCTCTGACGAGATGCCTGGGATGCCGCCGAATCGAGAAATAGAATTCAGCATCGACACCTTTCGAATACACAACGATATCAAAGGCGCCTTACCGAATGGCTCCAGCAGAACTGAAGGAGGTAAAGGTGTAATTACAAGAGTTGCTAGATCGCAGATTTATTTGCCCTAACGTCTCTCCGTGGGAGCTCCCGTACTGTTCGTAAAAAAAGGATGGGTCGATGCGACTATATGGACTATCGAGAACTCAACAAGGCGACCGTGCGGAACAAGTATTCTTTGCCACGAATCGACGACTTGTTTGACCAACTGCAAGGTGCGGCAATATTTTCAAAAATCGATCTTCGTTCTGGCTATCATCAGTTGAAGATCAAGTCCGACGACGTATCGAAGTCTACCTTCCGTACTCGATATGGTCATTACGAATTCCTAGTTATGTCGTTCGGTTTGACGAATGCCCAGCCGCGTTCATGGATATGATGAACTGAGTCTTCCGATCGCAAATTAATAAATTTGTAGTCGTGTTCATCGATGATATCCTTATCTACTCAAAGAATCGAGAAGAGCATGTGGAACATTTGAAGACGGTATTACAGACTCTGCGTGAAAATAAACGATATGCCAAGCAGAGTAAGTGCAAGTTCTGGATGAGTAGCGTGACATTCCTCGGACATGTGATCTCTGCCGAAGGTGTCGCGGTAGACCCAAAGAAGATTGAAGCGGTGGTAGATTGGAATAACCTACCTCGGCTAGAGACATTCGAGTTTCCTGGGCTTAGCGGGCTACTACCGAAGATTCATGTAAAGCTTTTCAAAACTAGCGTCGCCTCTGACTCGCCTCACCAGAAGGGAGTAGTATTTGAATGGAGTGACGACTGTGAATCCAGCTTTCAAGAGTTGAAGCAACGGCTCGTCTCAGCCCAATCCTTGCACTTCCAGACGGTCCAGAAGGCTTTCAGATATTCTGCGACGCATCGGGAACTGGCCTCGGGTACGTATCATGCAGAGAGACAAAGTCATCTCCTACGCTTCACGAGTTGAAGCAGCACGAAAAAACTACCCGACGCACGACCTAGAATTGGTGGCGATCGTGTTTGCGTTAAAACTTTGGCGGCACTATCTCTATGGTGTGGCTTGCAAAATCTACACAGATCATAAAAGCCTGAAATATTTGTTTACGCAACGAGAACTCAACCTACGGCAGCGACGTTGGCTCGAACTCATAAAAGATTACGAGCTAACGATCGAGTATACGTCGGACAAAAGAAACGTGGTAGCCGACGCGCTTAGCAGAATGTTTATGGGAACACTAGCCATAAATAAGGAGATACGACGAGACCTTAAAGCGATGGGTATCGAACTCGAAATTGAGTATCGACACCTGCACCTAGCTCAATTGAAGTTAGGATCGAGCCTGCTTAGTAAGATAAAGACCGCACAGAAAGACGACTCTTTCCTGAAGAAGATGTACGAGCTGATTTTAACAGGAAGGGTGACTGACTTTGCGGAAGACGGAGACGGGACTGCGACTAAAGGGAAGGCTCTGCATTCCTGAAACTGCCGAACTCAAGAAAGAAATTCTGACAGGCACACTATGCGAAGTACTCGTTACATCCTGGAAGCACCAAGATGTACAAGGACTTACGCACAAACTTTTGGTGGCACGGCATAAAAATACGTGGCTACATTCGTGTCGCAGTGCATGGCATGCAGCAAGTAAAGGCGGAACACCAAAGGCTAGGCGGAGAGCTGCAGAACCTCGTCGTTCCTGAGTGGAAGTGGCACAACATCTCGATAGATTTCATTGTGGGATTTCCGAAGACGTCGCGGGAGAATGATGCGATTTGGGTCATTGTTGATAGATTGACCAAGTCGCTCACTTCATCACAATTAAAGTAGGATGGAGCATCGATCGGTTAGCATAAATTACATCGACGAGATTGTTCGACTGTACGGGGTACCGACCTCAATAATTTCGGACAGAGACGGGCGATTCCTATCACATTTTTGGATGAGCCTACAGGCGGCGATAGGGACCAAACTAAATTTAGTTCTGCGTATCATCCCCAAATAGATGGTCAGACGGAGAGGGTAAATCAAATCTTAGAGGATATGTTGTGTCTGTGTGCAATCGACCTAAAACTAGTTGGGATACGCAATTACCGCTGCGAGTTTGCGTATAACAACAGTTATCAGTCGAGCATTCAGATGGCTCCATATGAAGCGCTCTACGGGAGGAAGTGTCGTTCGTCGATATGCTGGGATGAAGTCAGAGAGCGACAAGTGCTTGGGCGGAACTGGTAGAGCAGGTCATCGAAAAGGTCCGCTTGATTCGAAATAGACTCCGTATCGCGCAAAGTCGACAAAAGAGCTACGCAGATCTTTGTCGACGACTGCTAGAGTTCTTGGTCAGAGACCATGTGTTTCTGAAAGTAACGCCCATGCACGGTGTGATGCGATTCGCGTTAAAGGCAAGTTGAGCCCGAGATTTGTAGGCCCCTTCGAGATCATCGAACGAGTTGCAACGGTTGCTTATCGGATCGCACTACCTCCTTGCCTTGGCATGTGCATGATGTCTTCCACATTTCACAACTTCGAAAATACGTACGATCCAAGTCATATGGTTAGCTTCGATCAGTTGGAGCTACGTACTGACTTGTCTTACTCGAGGAGCCTATTCAAATTTTGGACCGCAAGGAAAAGGTGCTACGAAATCGGTCGATGTCCTTGGTTCGTGTGCTCTGGTGGAACCATTCAGTTGAGGAATCGATGTGGAGATGGAGGCAGAGATGAAAGAGAAATACCCTGCGTTGTTTGTCTAAATTAAGGTCAGACCCTTGTTCTTAAGTTTCGGGACGAAACTTTTTCTTAGTTTATATTATGTAGCGCCCCGCTTTCGATAGGCGACGGAACTTCATAATATGCTTGCGCCGAGTCAGATCGGCCGGGAACTTAGATGGCCATCTGACTCGATCGCTAAGCTTGGTAAATGATAATGCCTTGCGGCATCGATTAAAATCGATTTGGACGGAAGTTACGAGAATCGATCCAACTAATGGAACGACTTCTGTTGGAATAAGTCCTAGATGCAGGGCTGCGTCTTGGCGAGTGAGCTCTCTATAAGAGTCCCTTCAATGGGACCAACCGCTGTATGATTTTCTTGGAGCTTTTGTCGCTGGATTTTGATGAAGTGTTTTTGCATCGTTTTCATGGATGCAATTATAAATTTCGAAGCAAGGGAAAAGAAGGAATTCTAACAAAGCATTGGTGCCATTGCAGGAGCTCGTGTAACTAAAGCTTGACGTTGCGAAGCGCTTCGACGATCTGTACTAGCAAAGTAATCGGTGGGTGATTCGGCCCCTTCTTTTCTACTTTGTCCCGCAAACTAATTCTTTGCCTCGAATTCATTCAAATCGAATGATGCCAAGTTAATTGCATGCCAATCCACTAAGTTCAAGAACTCGAGAAAAACGTATTAATTTAGAGTAATTCACTCTGAAAATACAAGTCTATCACATAAACCAGAAAGTTTAAGGTTCTAGTAAAAAGATAGACTATTTCACGTGCTGCAAAGTAATATGAAACGTCGATCGTGGGTTATGATGCCTCGACAATTTGGTGCCTATGGGACGCTAAATCGGGAGTACGGCTTTGGGGAAAAATGAATCGTTGCATGAGTTGGGGGAAAATGATAATGCCGTTCAATACTGTCCATGCTATACAAAACTGTTGCATATATTAAACTGTTCACGCATTTGCATGGTCATGGACAGCTTGTGCACAAGTTGATTTTTCTTCGAATCGGTATCCGGGGCATCGAATCGAATCGACCTAGGGGGAATGAATAATCGTATTTCGGCACCGATGTATTGCGGACCATCAGTCAGGCTTGCAACCTAGACTGAACGGGCCAAAATGCCGTTGAGATAGTCCCACGTGATGTGTAACATCAATGACCGCATATAAGATAGTAGCATGCTCACCTATTGTCTTATGCAGGTGTAAATATTATCTATGTTTTCATGCAGGGACGAGTATGGCTGTGGTAAAAATATGATAAACTGGTATGTTTCACTGTATACTTTATTACTCAAGATGGCTATCGAATATGAACTGAATTCATTTAGTTCTAATAGAAAGACAACTCTAAAGCATGCCTACTCTAACAATCAGAGCCGGTTTAGACGAGTGGGTTCGTCTCGTCTACTTAGTAAGTGTGCTAATCCCCTCCCCCAATTTCCCCAGGTGCGACGGGCGCTCCAAACTAAACTGAAGCTGAAGTACGGAGAGGCGTTTTGAAGCTCTTTCTATGCTGAAGTATTTTGAAGCCAATTCAATCGACGGCTTATGTATAAAGGGGTGAATGTATGGGACGGCAAGCGTTAGTTCAGGCAACTTGTTGAGTGTATTTCTTTCTGTTTTCAATCAATGTAGCCGCAACGGCATCCAATGTAATTACGACTTGCACCACGTTGCAAGCTATGAATGAAAAGCATTTCTATCTTCCATACTGCGTCTTATATTATGATGTGATTTGTAAAGTTTCAACTTGGCGTATTAATATAAAAGCAACGTAACGTTCTTGCCTTGTACGAGTGCAATTCCAGACTCGTACGGCATCACGCCTTAGCGAGGATGATCGAATCGGCAAAGTAACACCGGGGACGAACGGTTTGTCGACTCGGGGCATGACAGCTCGCAGGTGGCACAAGTGACTCAGTGCGCACGTTGTGCAAGACGCGCGGGGTGCGTAGGTGCGCAACTTGTATCAGATCGTGCCTGTGCATGATCTGAGCGGTTACTTCACGTTCGAAGTAGTTTTTACCACATCCCGAATGTTATGCTAACTGGACAGTTGTAACTCAGGCCTATAAAAGGTCTCTTCTCTCTCACAGGGAAAGAACAGAGGCTAATACAGAAAGTTGCAAGAGTTTACAAGTGTTTCTTAACACAAGTAAACAGAAGCTGTGAGAGAGAAGAATAGCGTTGCACCAGCGTTGCTCTTGCACGGGAGTCCGTGTACCATCCGAGGAGTCAGAAGAGCAGGAGTGTTCCAAAGTTCTCCGACGAACTTGCTGGTTCCTGGAAGCTATTCGTGTGGGGCGAATATAGCTTTGAACAATGGTGATCATTCACCCCAGCAGGCCATTATCCATCTATCGTCTGTCATCTTCTCTGATGTTGTTTGCATATCGATCCGTACCTTCTGTTTAGAAGTGCTACTGTCATTTTCTACTGTTTACGAAATCTTTTTAGATTCTCGTAATCCAGAATCCTCCTAGGATCTCTATTGAGCACCTTCTTTGAAGTGTTGCATTGAAACGTTGTCTTTACAATTGTTTCATTTTTTAGTTTTCTATCGAAAGTTGTGCCCCGGCAATAACAGATAGTCCTATATCCAAATAGAGAGTTTAGATTTGGACTGTCAACAAAGTTGACAATCCTAACATAAAGTAGGACTGCCAACTTTATAGGCAGTACTACTTTAGGTTAGGACTATGAACTTTGTTGGCAGTCCTATCAAGAGCTTCACCAGCTGCTCGTCGTGGCCCGTCCGAGATCGGCTCTGCGTGGCGAGGAGGGAGAGGAAGAGGTCGAGGATGAGGAAGATGAAGATGGTCCGAAGGATACGGAATGGGAGGGGTCTGGGTCTGTGGGGAAGGTCCTTGGCGTCGTCGAAGGAAGAAACCCTAGGGATCGTCGTCGACATCATCGAATGGTGGTAGAGTTAGGGTTTTCTTTTTCTTTTTATTTTTCTAGCCGAGGTGGTCGACCGAGTCGGCTGCACGTCACTCTAGGTCGCACGCAGGGACAGGCGACAGCGTGTGACGAAGAGCGACGGGCAGAGAACGCAGGAAAGAGCGGTGGTAGGACTGTCAAAAAAGTGACAGTCCTATAAGAGGTTAGGACTGTCAGTTTTGTTGACCGTCCTAAAGTATATTGGGGTTCGGCAGCCCCAAAGAAACTTGGGGCTATCCTAAAGTAAAAATTGCACCAAGCTGAGTTGTCCTGAAGTAATGATTGTCCTGAAGTAAAATGTGGAGTACCTATAGAAAAAGCCTATCAAAAGTAAAAATTTTAAAAATATATTATCTGTAACACTAAAATTAATACCACATTAGCACCACGTCATGGGTGATGGAAGCATAATAGCTTACAAAATTTCCAAGGACCTCATTCCCTAATTTGGATAAATTACATAATATAGGACTAAGACCAAATAAGATGGTAAATGAAAAACCATATATAAAGAAGTGAGGCTTTTCTCTTACATCCATCAATATTATATTTTCTCCGCTGCCCAAATATATATTATCCAAACCTTAGTACAATTTTAAACATGCAATCAGGTTAACAAAAACCTCTCTAATTTTATATACATTTATAAGAACACGACCTGAACATGGTGTCCCGTATCGGAGTTGACCTAGGAGGTTGACCTAGGAGATGTGATATTCAAATTGGCCCAAATACTTAAGAGAAATTTTCATGTAATGTATGGACAAGTCCCAAGAATCTACCCCTCTTGCTCCCACTTTCTATCCGATGTGAACTAAGCTACCAACTTCATTGTCACCACTTTTGAGCGATTATACCGAATATAAGATGCAACCGAACATTTCCTTCCTTAATATACGTCCAATCGTCTCCACAGACTATAGTGCTTGTAGTGATCGAATACGATCGATGAACCCTTGCATCCAGATACGTTTCGTGACAAATGTACATGCACCAAATTGTGGACACCCCCTGGCTTCTCAAGGTTTGTACTTAGATATCCATGTAACCTCATGCAAGTTGAGGAGAAGAACAATTGACATCAACCCAGGCTGACATGGAAGGTTGGGTTGTCCGAGCCGGAGCTTATTTTGTTTGTCCCTTGATTCTTGTTGTGGACTGGTCCTGAAGGGGCACCTGCATCACATTAGATATGAGGGATTGTGCGTCCTAATAAGCGGAGAGGGGTTGCCCAAGTCTGAAGTCTTGTCGAACTTACCCCTGGGTCGGCCCTACATCAAGCATCGCATCACCTACATTCTCAAAGTAGATGTTGATATGCCCTCTGTTGGAGAATAGAACGATTCAAATCTAACGTTCTAAAGTCATGTGGCTGGGAATAGTTTCTATTGTATAGGTCATTATGACTTGGTTTTGTGTGAGCTTTAAGCTCCTTCTCTTTTGCTATTTTTAGTCTCTTTTTCTCTATTTAACGCACAACTCTCAATGAATAATATCACTCAAGCTTTTAGCATTATTCAAAAGCTCTCTTGCATTCTCTTCTTGAAGTGTGTTGCTAGCCCTCTCATCTTCTTGTTGCCTTTTTACTATTAGATTAACATTTTGGTATCAGAGCTTGGGTTCGTGTTGAAGCTGGGAGCAAATTTTATCGTAGAAGATTGCTACCGTTGCATTTTGAAGTTTTGAAGTAAGAGTGCTAGTAAGTTTGTTTTGTTATTTTTGGTGGAGAAAAGGTATATTTATTTTTTGTTAATTTTGTTGTTGGTTTTGATTTATTTTTTACGTAAAAAATAATATTGGAAATGGCCTTAATATCTCACAAACTTTGATTCCTATGTTTAGTGGTGGAAATTAGTTTTTGGAGAATCAAAATGAGAACACTTTTCATTTCACAAGATCTTTGGAAACTTGTTGAGAATGGCTATGCAGAGACGGATAGAACAGCAGAAATGAGGGATCTTTGAAAAAAAGATGCGAAGGCGCTACACATATTGCAACAAGCGGTGAATGACTCCATCTTTCCAAGAATTGCTAATGCTGAGAAGTCAACCGATGCATGGAAAATTTTGAAGCAGTAATATGAAGGTGATGGAAAGGTAAAATCCGTCAAATTACAAACTCTTAGAAGTGATTTTGAAAATCTCTGTATGAAGGATGCTGACACAATTGATGACTATTGTACCAAAGTTGCAAATAGTTAATCAATTAAGAACTCTTGGTAAGAGTTTGACGATAAAAAGGTAGTAGAAAATTTTTTAAGAACTCGTGTTCCTAAATTTGACCATGTAGTAGCTGCAATAGAGGAATCCAAAGATTTATCTACATATTCTTTTAGCACACTAACAAGTTCTCTTCTAGCTCATGAACAAAGACTAAACAGGACAGAAGAAAAGAATGTTGAAAGTGCATTTCAGACAAGAGTTGAAAATGTAAGAACACATCAAGGAAGAGGATTTGGAAGAGGTGGCTATCGTGGACATAGCAGAGGTAGAGACAGAGGAAGAATTGATTAGAACAATCAAAGAGGAGGCACCAACGATAGAGGCAATCAAGGATGACCTGACTGGAACAAGCAAAGAGGCGGCCACAATGATAGAGGTAATCATTCACGATCTGACTGGAACAATCAAAGAGGCGGCTACAATGATGGAGGTAACCAACACCAAAGCTACAAGGGAAAATAATGCTATTTTTGTAAAAAGTTTGGGCACATTGAGGCATATTGCTTTAACAAAGGTAAGCAACAAGTGAATTACGCAGAGAATAGTGGAGATGAAGGTAAAGAAGATACTAATCTTTTATGACTTGTTCTAATTCTGAAAAAATTAGAAGTAATATTTGGTTTTTAGATAGTGGTTGTAGTAACCATATGACAGGAGACAAAAAGCTTTTTTGTGATTTGAATGAATCTGTCAAGACACAAGTTAGGTTGGGAAATAAGTCATGCAAATTGAAGGAAAAGGTACAGTTGCAGTAAAAACAAAGTCAGGTATGGAAAAGGTAATCCATGATGTCTTTTATATTCCTAGTCTTGCTCATAATTTGATAAGTGTGGGTCGGTTGATTGCAAAGGGTTATTCAATTACCTTCAAAAATGATACATGCTTTATTACGTCTAAAAATTTTGATAGGCCTACGTTAAAGATTCATATGGCTGAAAATAAAATATTTTCTCTTGAAATTTCATGTCTAGATAATTTGCTTTAGTTTCTAATATGAAGAATGAGTCCCAGTTATGGCATTTACGTTATGGCTATTTACATTTCAATGGCTTAAAGTTGTTAAGTCAGAAACAAATGGTTCTAGGCTTACAAGGAATTGAATGCGTTGATACTGTTTGTGAAGGTTGTGTTTATGGAAAACAACATCGTACTTCTTTTTCTGTTGTAAAGTCATGGAGATCTACTAAGCCTCTAGAACTTATTCATGCTGACATTTGTGGTCCAATGCAGACTTTATCATTAAATAAGAATAGATATTTTTTACTCTTAACTGATGATTTTTCTCAAATGAGTTGGGTATATTTTTTGTCAAAAAAGTCTGAAGCATTTTCTAAGTTTCAGGAGTTCAAGGTTTTTGCTGAAAAGCAAAGTGGAAATGCTATAAAGATCCTCAGAACTGATAGAGGAGGAGAATTCTTATCAAATGACTTTAACATTTTTTGTACAAAAATGGTATATTCAGGCAGCTTACGGAAGTACACACCTGAACAAAATGGAGTGGCTGAGAGAAAGAATAGAACCATTGTGGAGATGGCTCGAAGCATGCTGAAAGAAAGAACCTACCCAATGATTATTGGGCAGAAGCTGTGGCAACTTCGGTATATTTACTAAATCGCTCGCCAACAAAAGCTGTACAAAAGACACCATACGAAGCTTGGTTTGGAAGAAAACCAGGAGTAAGTCATATCAAGGTATTTGGTTGTATTGCTTATGCATTTGTTCATCCTCAAATTCGTAGAAAATTAGATGATAAAAGTAAAAATTGCATTCTTATTGGTTACAGTAATGAATCAAAAGCATATCGATTATATAATCCAATAACCAAAAAGTTAGTTATTAGTAGAGATGTAATTTTTGATGAAAATGCTAGTTGGATGTGGAGTGATAGTAAATAGGTTCAGAAGACTGGTGATCAAGGATTTATACCATATGAAGAGGTTATGACCCAACCAACGTCTTCGACATCGATTGCATCTACATCAGCATCTCCATCAAGTGCTACTCCTACAAATAGAACTGCTTTACCGGTCACATCTTCATCATCTTCATCGGCAACATCAGCTAGTTCTTATCCTGTAAACAAAAGTCCTTCAGCTTCTGATGAAGAAAGTCATCCAAGAAAGGTAAGATCCTTATCAAAATTTATGCTTCATGTCAATTTGCTTTAATGGTTGCAGAACCAATTTGCTACGAAGAAGCACATGGAAAAGAAGATTGGAAAAATTCAATGAAAGAAAAAATTACAGCAATTGAAAAGAACCAAACGTGGGAACTGACAGATTTGCCCCATGGAAAAGACACAATCGGGGTCAAATGGATGTACAAGGTAAAATATGACGGAGAAGGTAACGTGAAAAGGTATAAAGCACGTCTAGTTGCTAAAGGATATGCGCAGGTATATGGTATCGACTTTTATGAAACTTTTTCACATGTTGCTCACTTAGAAACTGTTAGACTAATTTGAGCTCTAGCAGCTTATAGAAAGTGGAATGTTTTCAATTTGATGTTAAATCTACTTTTTTAAATGGTTATTTGAACGAGGATGTTTATGTTGATCAACCACAGGGTTTTGTGATCAAAGGTAAGGAGAGTAAAGTCTACAAATTAAAAAAGGCATTGTATGGACTGAACAAGCACCACGAGCATGGTATAGTCGACTTGACTCTTATCTTCATAAATGCGGGTTTCACAGAAGTGATAATGAGCCTACATTATACGTAAAGACATAAGGTAATAATAAAATACTTATTTTTGTGTTTATGTGGATGGCATAATATACACGGATTCTTCCTATCTCTTATTGAGGAATTTAGAACAATTATGATGAATGAGTTTGAAATGTCAGATCTAGGATTATTGCAATATTTTCTTGGTCTTCAGGTCCAACAAACAACAAGTGGTATTTTGTCTCTCAAGAGAGATATGCTTATAATTTACTTAATAAATTTCAGATAAAAAATTGTAAAGAGTGTTCTACTCCAATGAATTCAAATGAGAAGTTGGTTTTAGAAGATGGAACAGAAAAAGCTGATGAAAAATATTTAGAATGCTTGTTGGAGGATTAATGTTCTTAACGCATTTCGTCCTGATATTGTTTTTGCAGTAAGTTTAATATCGAGGTTCATGCACAAACCTTCTAAACATCATCTTGGAGTAGCAAAACGCATTATCCGCTACATTCATGCAACCAAAAACTATAGGATTTGGTATTATCCTTCCTCCATTTTTAAGTTAATTGGTTTTACTGACAGTGATTGGGCAGGTTCCCTAGAAGACCGAAAGAGTATAAGTGGATTCATATTCAACCTTAGTTCGGGTGCGGTCTCATGGATGTCAAAGAAGCAAGAAAGTGTCACACTATCTTCTTCCGAAGCTGAATATGTTGCTACAACTTCAAATGTTTACCAAGCTACATGGATGAGAAGAATCATGGAAGATCTGTTCGAGAGTCAGACATCTCCAACTCCTATCTATTGCGACAACAAAGCAACAATCTGTATGGCAAAGAATCCGTCCTTCCATGGCAGGACAAAAAATATTGAGCTTCGTCACTATTTCATACGTGAAGCTGTTACAAAAGGAGTTGTGGAACTGAAGTACTGTCGACAAATGATCAAATCGCCGATGGCTTCACTAAGGCATTATCCTACGAAAAGTTCTTCAAATTCAGACATCTTCTTGGTGTTGTAGATTTTGAATCAAGGGGGAGTGTTGGAGAATAGAATGATTCAAATCTAACGTTCTAAAGTCATGTGGCTGGGAATAGTTACTATTGTATAGGTCATTATGACTTGGTTTTGTGTGAGCTTTAAGCTCCTTCACTTTTGCTATTTTTAGTCTCTTCATTTCTCTATTTAAAGCACAACTCTCAATGAATAATATCACTCAAGCTTTTAGCAGTATTCAAAAGCTCTCTTGCATTCTTTTCTTGAAGTGTGTTGCTAGCCCTCTCATCTTCTTGTTGCCTTTTTACTATTAGATTAACACCCTCAGGAAAGTACCAGAAAATCAAGTGCTTCACCAGATTCTGGCAAGAAACTCAACATTTACCTTGTAATGATAGAAGCTGTAACTAAGACGGTATCCTCATATTGGCTATATTCAAGCAGTTGAGAATACATAGTAATGAGAGTTGTTTTCTTTAGAGGGAGATGATTGATCAACATTGTTCACGCGCCACTGAAATTTTCTATTATGATCGTGAATGATAACAAGAAGAATGCTAACATTTATCTCTCTTTTATCTATTGGATTGTATCTCATTTCCAGTTGAGCGCTCAAAGGGAGTTTCAAATAACTTGGTAATTTAGTCCCACATCGGGTAGACGATGGGATCATAGGTGTAGATAATTGGAATTGGTTCAGGCCTTACATGAGAATTCTCTTTAAGGTATCTGGGCCCAATCAATATCGCACATCATGGGCCAACTCCGGTTCGGATCACACCGTGAGCTGATTTGGACGTCTCTAATTCATTCGAAACAGATGGTGCTGAACGTTCATGCACCTCATGGCCAACATGCAAGTAAGACGGGTTTTTCCATTTTTAGGAAATCTGTCGCTAAACAGTAATAGCAACGGACTACCGACCCAAATCCGTCGTTGAGACGTCGGCATGTCGAGGGAGTTAGTGACGGATCAGCAACATGATTTTAACGACAGGTATATCTTTAATTCTTCTTCACACAATATATATTTAGTTGGCTTGTTGGGTTATATCGAAGGAAAAGTTGTCTTTTCCACAATTCTTAACTTCAAGTGAGCAATTTGGAAAAGTACAAATTTCATGGTATTTAAGGAAATATAGGCCAAAGTTCTAGGTATTATAGTGTAAATTAACCTATGCAGCTAGTATTTCATTGAAAACTCATTAAATGGAGTTATATACAAAAACAAGTACTATCCATATACTCATCCTCTAATACTTTGGATATAGATAATCTTAACCCACTATTACTTTGGATAGATAATCTTACAAAATTAGCATTTTCTTTTAACCTGCATTCAACACAATCTCTAATTAGTGATGGGCACAGCAGTTCTACAAGTCTACACCTTTAAATAGTTTACATATCACAGGTGTAAGAACAATTGCATGAATGAGCATTGTAGAATTGCACCACATAGTTACTAAGGTTATCAACAACTTTTGAGGATCCATATGGAATGTGATATTGCAAAATTTTAGCACCACTGTAAATCCTAGGGGTGGGCACGGGTCGGACCGGGCCCAAATTTTATGGAACCGGATTGAACTAGTTTTTTGGCGGAACGGGGCGGACGGGCCAAAAGAAATTCGAAACCAGACTGGACCCGGCCCGTTTGGAACGGGTCCAGTACGGAGCGACCTGCGGGTCCAAACGGGTCTAAAATTTCACATGATGCACCAAGTCTTTACCAAGAACATTATACAAAATGGTCGGTGAAGGATATGTTTGCACTTTGCAGGAGAAATTCAAAGCACTACATCGATACAGAGCAAGGAAAAGCCAATACAAAAATATCCAGCCCACTACATTCATCCTAGAAAAAAATCAAAAAACTATTTGTGCCAGGTTCATACTGTAAAAGTAAAACAACATTAGATTGAATTGACAGAGTATTCTCCATCTCATGTCTTAAACCAAACAAAAAGCATCTTCAAAGCAAAAAAGGCATGAGTTGATTCAATTAAAATGAAGCATCCTAAGGAAGAGAAGACTGCAGCCATCCTTTAACATGATGCACCAAATAACAGACAAAGAAGAAGAGGAAGTACTCATGAGCCGTCAGGGGAAGAGAGTCGAGGGCATCGGGGGAAGAGAGAGAGGGTGAGAGTTTTGGGGACTTGAGAGAAGGACTAGTTAGAAAAAATTTAGGGCCGGCTCAATGGCTCATGCCTCATAGTCATGGCTGTACAGAAAGTAGAAACATTGAAATATTTTTTTCTTCTAAGAACAAACGGGCTAGGTCGGGGCCCAATTTAATTTTAAAATACATCCTGCCCCGACCCTTAATTTTACATGCCCCGCCCCGTTCCGCCCCGTTTACTTTTAAAATTTTAGGAATCGTCCCGTTTGACCAATATACGGTTCAGGCAGGGTCGGAATTGCGGGTCCTAGACCCGTATGCCCACCCCTAGTAAATCCTAGTCATTTCAAAGACAAAAGGGAAATATCTCTATTCATCAAAGTTAAAAGGGCTTTTTTTCCAGTAGACTAACATTAAACTATATGGGAAGAAGCAATTAATTAACCTTTTTTATTTCATGCCACATGTCCCTTGCTATAAATGCATAAGATTTCCAGATATGGCAAAGTAGGGTTATTGGGGGTTGCTGGTTTCTGCATGAATACAAACTTTGTTCAGAAGTACATAAAACTATTACGGAAATGATATTTTGGTTGCGGTTTGTGTTGGTGTTTTGCCTTTGGACTAGTGAGAATAGTCTTACATCGGCTACACCACCAAGTAGATATTTCAATATAATGCTTTGCTTGTGTTGAGATGTGCACGTCGGGTGCGGTGGGGCACATGTGAGTGTCATGTGGAGGTGTTTTTCTCGGAGAAAAAAATAATAACTCCCTAAGAAAGAATATATATTATTTTTGTCACACTCATGAAAACATTTCTTAGGAGCTAAGTCCCGCGACTCGGATCCGTGCTCAAGGGCAAAGTGACACTTTGTTGGCGCACTTTGAACTTAGCATGTCAGCATTATCGCATGTCGCTTGTGCGCATTTGTTGCACTCGTGCACTCGCTTTATGCGCGAGTAGCATGAGTGAGGTACAAGAGCGGGAGCATGTACGGGTGCAGGAGCGGCGCATGCACGGGTGCTGGCACAGACGCAACTACGACTGTACTGGGCGCTAACAGAGTAGTTGGCATAGCTATGGCTGTGCTGCTCAAGGTTGGCGCATGTTGTCGCTAATTCTGGATTTTAACAGTTATGAAAAAATTGGGCCAATTATTTAGATCCTTTTTTATGAATTTAAACTCAATTCATTCCTACCTTTCCATATTTAGTTGGCAGCCAGGATTAGGGTTAGGGTTTCCATCCTTTTCTATAAATACTCTCTTCGTGCCCACTTGAGAACTTACTTCGAAATTGAGAGTCTAAGAGAGTTTTGTTGTTGTCATCATTGGAGTCCAGAGGAGTTCGTACGAGTCCAGAAAGGAGATGACAGCAATCTCTCCAGAAGTTCATATCTGAACTTGCAATGCCCCGCTCCACGTGGTGCATTACAATGAGTCGTTGACTCAAAAAGTTGCGTTGTCCCATGAAGTATCTAAACGAATCGATGCAAGTGTTAAGTTGGCCTAAGAGAAAGCATTGAGCCGATTTGAAGATTCTAAGAAATCGAATCGTTGCAATGATTAAGTCCAATTGGATCAAATATTGATTTTGGTTGGTTTCGGGTATAGGCTACGTTTTTACGCTGAATGATAAGAGGTCGTCATTTTGCCTTATTCACAAAATGACCGTGGAACCAAAATATTGCCTTGTAATGAACTAAGGTAAAGTCAATGGACTTAGCCCCTTCAGAAGAATCCAAACTTAGACTTTCAAAGGCGTACTCGGAGTCTCGTTCGGCCGATGCGATCATTTCTAAGGTGGGTGGCTCCGATGAACCTGTCATTGCTTAGCCTGAACACATAATAATACGGACTGTATTGCTGACTGTTAGGCGATAATCCCATACATGCTAATAAAATGACTCAACGCACCTAGCTAAGGGAATAATTCCGTCTTGTATGCTGCGTAGGATATGAAAATGAACTTGAAAGTTTAATTGAACTGTCGTACCACTCTTCAAGCCTGCCAAGTCACAGCTTGCATATCGAGTGGATTTACTTAAGTACTCAATATGAATGAAACGCTTGTCACTAGATCGTACCACAACTTGAGAACGATGAATGGTTTACTGAATTGAGGCAGGAGGACTATTAATATAGTCGTTTCGAGCCGAGTAATAGAGACATCGAAAGACTTTGGGACCGTTGGGTCGCCAAGACGGTTCCCGTACAGGGAAATGCATAATGAATGAATATATATATGAACGAATGAATAAGTAAATGAATGAATGAACAAACAAATAAAAGGAACAAGTGAAAGGAAGAAAGAAATAAAAATATGAATGAAAGAAAGGAAAGAAAGATTAGCAACAGGTATGGCGGGACGTGCAACGGGGCTCGCTACCCGCACTATACGGATGTCGCCGTCAACCTAGTCGATAATCCATTATGGCTCAAGACAGCCCGATAAGTTAATCAATTATGGCTTAAGACAACCCGATAAGTTAAATACTAAATGGTCGCGGACAACTCGTGCACGAGGAGATGAAGGATTCTAAGGCAAAGATCAGAGACATCGTGGCCGGCCTAGGCAGAATCATGGCTTACGGGAGCGACGTAAGTCGGGTATTGCGTAGCCTATTAGGGTGTACTAGCCATCATGCTTGATAGGTAACGTCACTACGAATACCACAAGAATAAGTCCAATGGCTTGTATTGCCAGCGACCGATGCATATAGATTAAGTGGGCTCGCTGGTGGCAATCCATGTGTGAGTCCTTGCATTGAAACAAGTAATCTGAGTAAACTGAACAACTGATTGAACATCTGAAAGAACTTGAGTACTTTACCTGAGGTAGGAACACGCCCTTGACCCTCGTGAACGCTTATGAAATTCTGCTAAGTCTTTACGTATAAAATATGGGCTAACTTGTTTACTTTGGGCAAGAAGATCGTACGATAAGTATGGTATGTTGCGCATGATATTCCTATGCGACACTTGATATCGGTAACACGAGATAGGCTTTAAATCAATTACCATGAAACTGATCCTAAGGCAAGATTAGAAAGACAATAACTGATAGATGGTGTACGAAAGTAAATTTAACGTGTTTTGTAATGATAGTGAGTGGGCGAGCTAGCCTCCCCACCAGTGCATAACAATGTACTGATAACCACATAGATTGTTTGTAGAATGCGGGAGAACCTCGTCGGGTGCGGAGTCTTCCCTCGAATGTGCTAAGGTGCGAAGCTAACTCTGGAGCCTTGGAGCGTTGCAAATGAACAAAAGCACCATATACAGGACATAATGTATCGGAACATCGTTATGTATTATTCTTTCTTGTAAGCCGCTTGGCACGCCTTTTATGTTTCGAGAGAGAGAGATTGAGCGATTGTAATCTCGTCCTAGCGCCGCTTTGTAACACTTCTTGAGCTTGCATTTGTTATAACTTGTGTTCATTTATATTATGCTGTAAATAGGGACACTCTGTGCGACTCTGTGGCCTAGCTTAAATAGGCCGTTTCTAGACTTGGCCTTGCACGAGCGCAATCTAGGCTCGTGCGACATCACGCCTTAGCGAGGAAGATTGCTCTTTCGGAAGAGAGGAATGACAGATTGGTATCAGTGCATGGCTTTACGTCCTTGGACTTCATTTCGATTCTTTCAATTTTGAAAGCTCGATCGTGGATAAAAAAGTGTACGCTCTCTCTCGATGTGCCTTGGGATGTTCTATATAATAAGTCTAATATTTTTAAAAGCTTATACAAGTATTCAGTTGAACGAAATTGATATACGAAGGCTTTTGTGCCGAATTATGTCGGACTTGAATTGGAAGGAACCGTGCTAAAGTTAGCAAGTGGTGTGCGTGGCTGAATGACCTTACATTAACAATATCGAATGAAGGTACAAGACCGAAGTATAGTTCAAATGGGATAGCTATGCACACAGCCTTTTGGCTAAGTTGTACCGAGTATCGCGCACCTAGACCTTCTGGTGCGATACGAGTTGCGAGCGAAATCGAATATCGCCTGAACGAAAGTAAGGTACACTTATAGTGTATATCGATAGAGACGTTGGACCAATGCTTAGCATGTTGCTAGAGGAATGACTCGATTCTGAGTGGTATATGCCATACCACTTATGTGATCAGGCATCAGAACATTGTGCGTCAAGGACGATAGGCTCGATTTCTGAGTGGTATATGCAATACCACTTAGGACTAGCTATGTCAAGCAGTTGGTGACTTGCGATAGATTGCATAGAAACAATTTTGTCGGTTACGATAAGTTTGTCCTCAACGGATGGAATAGTGTCGAGACTCGAGTGGGAGTGACTCGATAGAAGTCGATGCAAGTATACTTCGATTGAGTTGAACGATCAGGCCGAACTCGTATCATTGGATGATGAGTCGAACGAAAATTTGTTGAGTGAAAACTGAACGATAGGCTAAGAATAGCTAAGGAATTTTGCGTTAAGAAAATAGTTGACTCGATCAAAACTCGAATTGAGTTAGTACGAAGACTTGTTCGGAATAAGTCGATTAGACGTGAAGAGTCAGGCGAATGGATTTGAGTTAGCACAAAAAGTCGATAGCCCGACGACGAAGTGCGATTTGAGAATACGAGAATGAATATAAGGAATTGGATATTGTGTTGCTCGATGAGGATAGTTAGCTAAGTACGACTAAATGGATCTTGATGCGTGCAAGACTTGATTCGTATACGAGTTCGGATGATAACTGTGATTGCAACGAATTAGAGTTTATGAGAAAAGAAGATGTTCAAGTTATGCACATCGACGATGGTATTGAGACGTATCAAAGATGATATACAATAATGCAGAGATACTCTGATCGAATGGACAAAATTTTGTTGATCGCATTGTTGTTGGATGAATAAGATGCAAGTTAAGTTGACGTCAGTTCAAATAAAAACGAAAGTGACTTGATCATTTTGATGATAACCACAATGTTGACATTCTTGTCTTGTGTGAGCGCAACTCCAGCCTCGCACATGCGTCACGTCAGATTAGGGCGATCATTCAGCGTAAGCGCTGATATGGTGATTCATACAGTAGGGATGATCGAACATGCAAGGCTTGGCAAATTGTATTTGACTTGTGGTTTGATGCGAAGGTGAATTCGAGGATTGTTTCGAGGAACATAGAGTGTGTCGGTTGACCGTAGGTAGATAGACTCGTACCCAAGGCGAATAAATATTGCTCGGTTAGCAATATTGTTAACGATAGTGCGTGAAGTGATTCGAGTAGTAACGGCGCATCAGTTGCATGGGTAGGCGACAAAGTCCCATAGGAATTGTCGAGAATTGATTTGGTTCCGAGATAGGATATAACATGGTTCGTAGTAACTGTCCCTCGTTGATGATCTTCAATTATCGATAGTAGCTTCGGGGCAGCTGACGCTAGAAGACTTGACCGCCAAATCAAAGTAAATGTCAGAGACCATAGGACAACCCTAATGAAGTCGGATAAGAAATTGCGTCAAGGATGAATGATAATGTAGTGCATGTTGAGGATAAGTTTAAGCGGTTGAGTATCATGTTTCGGAAGTTAGTGAGTAGCCTTCGACTAGATCGATATGGTCAGGGATTTACGGATTGAATTGAATAAGTATTCGAGTGGTTTGCTAGTCAATGATCGAATCGATGTTGAGGAACGTACTTAGCATATTGATACGGTAAGGCGATTGTAAGAATTCTGCAACACACGAGAGCAACGAATAGTCGAACGACCCTAAGATTTGTGTCGTAGATCGGTTTGAGTAACAATTAAGTTATGTGTGTTGAACGGACAATCTAGGTTACGAAACGAACTAGTCGGGATTGATTCAAAAATTGAGTAAAGGATTCGTACTTGATCGAGAATCGGAGACGAACGTAACGAAAGAGACCTTGTGCCGAAGAGATTGCTTTCTTTGAGCATCGGCGATACAAGTTGACCTCTTAAGTCGTAAGAATTAAGCACGGTGTCCGAGTAAGTTACCTAGCGGGGGTAGTCTAGATGTGATTCGTGGATGGTCCTGAAAACATAAAGAGTTGCGAATGAGAAACCATATGATCGTAGCGAGACTTGGGCATGTTGAACTTAGTTCATGCCATTGAGACGAGACCTCAGGATTTATTGCGATCGGATGCGCAACGACTTGACGCGATACATAGAATTGATGGTATATATGAAACCTACAAATGAGAGGTGCGATTTTGAATCGCAATGTGTGTCGTGACTTTTGTTGGGTATTGAATATGCATATGCGATAGAATTGCGGGAACAAGCACTAGAGACCAAGTCCGATCGAGAGTACGAGATGGCAAGTAATTGAGGATAAGGAGTTACCTATTAGCTTTGTCCCAATATCCTACAACTGAGCTTGGCTAAAATGCATATATTGGTGGGATGCCTAAAATATGTATATGATCCAAAGTAAGTTGTATGATTCAAACGATAGCGGCACAAGATCGTAAAGCGATCTAGAGAAACACTTGGATTGAGTGTTGGCTTTGGTTCGAGAACGAACCTTATTTTGAGTGGTATATTATGTAATGCCCCGCTCCGCACTGTGCATTACAATGAGTCGTTAATCAAAGAGTTGTGTTGACACGATGAAGTATCAATGAGAATCGAGGCAAGTGTTAAGTTGGCCCGAGAGAAAGCATTGAACCGGTTGAAGATTCTAAGAAATCGAATCGTTGTAATGCACAAATCCAATTGAATTAAATATTAATTTTGGTTAGTTTCGGGTGCACGATATGCTTTTATGCCGAATGATAAGAGGTCGGCATTTTACCTTATTCACAAAAGTATCCGCAAAACCAAAATATTGCCTTGCAATGAACTAAGGTAAAGTCAATGGACTTAGCCCCTTCAGAAGAATCCAGACTTAGACTTTCAAAGGTGCGCTCGGAGTCTCGCTCGGCTGATGCGATCATCGCTAGGGTGGGTGGCTCTGATGAACCTGTCTTTGCTTAGCTTGAACACATAATAATACAGACTGTATTGCTTGTCTGCTAGGTGATAATCCCATGCATGCTAATAAAATGACTCAACGTACCTAGTTAAGGGAATAATCCCATCTTGTATGTTGCGTAGGAAATAAAAATGAACTTAAAA
Source organism: Iris pallida (assembly GCA_029216955.1). NCBI lineage: Eukaryota > Viridiplantae > Streptophyta > Magnoliopsida > Asparagales > Iridaceae > Iris > Iris pallida. Next base: position 7,963,255 of record JANAVB010021799.1, read on the forward strand.
GTTTAATTGAATAGTCGCACTGCACTTCAAGCCCGTGCCAAGGCACAACTTGCATATCGAGTAGATTTACTTATGTACCTAATATGAATGAAACGCTTGTCTCTTAGATTGTACCACAACTTGAGAACAATGAATGGTTTACTGAATTGAGGCAGGAGGACTATCAATATAGTCGTTTCGAGTCGAGTAATAGAGACATCGAAAGACTTTGGGACCGTTGGGTTGCCAAAGTGCACTACCAAAATAAGTCAAATTAGCGACGCAATTAGCGACGCTTTGTTAAGACGTCGCTAATATTTTTGATATTGGCGACGTACTTTTTATATGTCGCAAAACGTTACTGATTGCAAAAAGTAGCAACGTTGAGCGACGTTTAGTGACTACAATTAATTTGTTAGAAAGTGACGTCGATGAAAAGTCACTGAACTTCGCTATATTTGTAATCAGCGACGTTCAGCGATGTATATTTGTTGGGTCACCATTTTTTTTATTTTGGCGACGTTTAGCGACGTCATTTAATGACGTCGCTAACTGTTTAATATACACGGGACCAGCCCCATCCCAAATCCAAAAATTTACCCAAATTTTTTTTCCTCCTCAACCGCCGCTCTCCCCCCCTCGACTGCTTCTCCCCTTCGACCGCCGCTCCCCCCTCGAGGCCACCTTCTCTCCCCCACTGCCACCGCAAGCTCCACCTACTCCGGGCTCCTCATCCACCGACCCCCCTCCGCGAGCTCCTCCTCCTCCTTCGGGCTCCTCCTCTACCACGAGCTCCTCCTCCTCTCCGGGCTCCTCCTCTACCGACCCTCCCTCCACGAGTTCCTCCTCAACCACCTACGCCGACCTCCTCCTCCACTCGACAAACCCCAAGATCTGGTAAACCCTAACCTATATTATGTCTGAGTTTAGACACGACACGGACATGAATATGACACGATACACTACATTATATTCGTACACTGACACGATTTTAGTTTTCTTGCTTAACCACTATTTATGTTGTTCATTCTTAAAATTTTAGTTTTTTTGCTGCAATCATGTTAACATTTGGATGTAACAGGAAAGTCCGCTCGAGGAGACATTATACAGTCCCATGTATCTAGCTCTGTAATAAAGTAGTTCTTCTTGAACGTCGATATTGGATATTGCATTGCACATGTATACCAAACATATAGATGCGTGCTATATTCTTTTAATAGAACATCTATCTCCTTCAACTTGTGGTTCATTTGAGTGTGCTTTTTCAACTTCGTTTCCATTTCTTAAAACCAAGTTTTGTTAGTTCTTTTTTTGCAAAATCTTTGACTTGATGTGCTGGTGAAAACGTTTTGGGCCTCTCTGAAACTTGTTATTTTGCATTAGTTGCATCCCCACGTCTGATTTTGTATTCATTAACCACCTAGCTCCATTCTTAACTAAAATATTTAGGCATAACTTTCTGAATTATCAAACTTTCTGGACAGATCTATTCTGCTGTAGGTTAACTAGAATTAATTATAACTTTTCTATTTAGTTAATATTCTTCGTTTAGTATTTTAATGGGCATCACGTAGTAAGATTTAGAAAGATGGAGTTCTCATATGACTGTAAGAGTTGCAACTAACCAGGCCCTTGGGACCCTGACATTGACACAGCGACAACAACAAGAAGGCCTTTATCCCAAAAATTATGGGTTGGCTGTCAGAATCTTTTCATCCTTCAATTCTGTTAAGGGCTGTCCTCTGTAACATTATCAAAACTATATCATTCTTTACAGCGTCAATCCTAGTTCATGTATGCCTACCCCTATAACTACCAATTCCTTGAGCTAATACCTTATCACTTCTAACCAGTGAATGCATTCATCAATGTTGCACATGTCCAAACCATCTAAGACATCTCTTATCTTATCCTTAATTGGCTCCACCACCACCATCCCAGGAATAGTGGAATACACTCATCTTATCCTACCTTCCAATGTATTGCCACTCATCTATCATAGTATCACCAGAGCGCAATTACCACACGCTAAAAATGAATTTTAGATTGCTCTAATGCTCATGTTAGGTGGTCTCCTTAGCATTGATCATTTTTTGCTCATCATAATAGTATTCTAAGACCATTTTGGTTGTGCCTAAACTTTCCTAGACAACTTAAGTCCATTTTTCCAGTATAGGAGGCCAGATTCATATTGGCATTAGTTGAAGAAGATACTGGTTTGTAGCGCCAGGATAATTTTGAAGTAACATGAATACTCTCAAAATCTGCAACACGAATACTCTCAGCAACACGAATACTCTCAAAATTAGTGTCATGACAATCATGTATCGGACATGATACAAACACTCCAAAATACACTAAGAGATGCCAAAACAATACAGTATTTGTGTCATAGTATATGTATTTAGGTACTAAAAAAACATGCCTACGCTTGTGCCCAGGCAAGAAGCTTGGTGCAAAGGAAGGTTGAGCCTTGCTTTAGCCTTGCTTTTCTGAACAAGTGCAACCTTATATAAGAAACACTAAAAGACAAAGAATGAGTGCAACCTTTTTCTGAACAAGTGCAACCTTTTTTCTGAACAAGTGCAACCTTTTTTCTGAACAAGTTCTATCGAATTTAGGAAAATGTGATAAAAGACAAAGAACTAAAGGAGTAAGAAATAGTAAAAAATAAAGCACGAAGAATCCTAGAAAAGAAAATTATAATACTTTGCCTTTTTTATTATTTTCCTGAAATCCGGTAGAATTCTGAAAGCCTTAAAAGGCTTGCAGAAGTAAACTTTCTTCGAAGAAAAGGGCTGACATTGAACACGTTACGACATTCATTTAATACTCATGTGTCTATGCATCCATTTGGACAATATAATCGAATAAGTGTATCTATCTTTGTAGAATTATCTTCAAATGGATATGAATTACTATCTGCTGAAATCGTTCGTGGATGTACAACCGTCATCCTGATGACATGTGCGGTGTGCAGGATAAATTTATAGAGGGTGTACAGCAGTTCCTGCAGTTTGCCAAGACGTTCCCTCAGTACATGGACGATACCAAAATTAAGTGTCCGTGTGTGAGATGTCACAACTTGAAATATCATCCAGAAGTGGAAGTCATATATCATTTATACTCGAAGGGTTTCACGTCGAATTATTATCAGTGGAGCGTGCATGAAGAACTTGTGTCTTTAGCATCGGAGTATAAGCCTTATGTGGATGTCCACAACCACGCTGCTTACGACGATGGGTTGGTGAACATGGTTTTTGACGCGACGGGGCCTAATTTCGATCTGGACAATTGTGATGCATCTGAGGAGGCACCGAACGTCGATGCTGCAAAGTTCATGGAGTTGCTAGAGAATGTAAGGACTCCATTATATCCTGGTTGTGAGGATCATTCACCGTTGGAGGTGGTTACAAGATTGTTGAGCATCAAGTCCGATTTTAACATGTAGCAAGATTGCTACAACCGACTTATGGAGTTGATTATAGAAATATTGCCTGAGGGTGCTAAGTTGCCTAAAGACTTTTACCGGTCTAAGAGGATGGTGAGATCCCTCTGGATAGGATCCGAGAAAATCGATACGCGTCACAACGGGTGCATATTGTACTACAAAGATGACAAGGATGAAGACGCCTACAAATTTTATGGTGCTGATCGCTACAAGGGCAGTGGTAGAGGAAAGTATGTCGGTGCAAGTCGACAAATGCTCCGATCAGAGACAGCTTCCTGGATCTTGATTCCACGAAAAATAGTTATTTGTGTATCAAATCTTCGAACTACAAAGACGTCGATCCAGAAAATAATTTCTTTGGCATCTTGCGAGAGATTATGGAGTTGACATATAATTATGGCAGAGAACCTGCAAACATCGTGTTGTTCAAATGTGAATGGTTCGATACGATTGAAAATCAAGGTTGAAAAATTGACAAGTATGGTCTTGTGGATATAAACTACAAGCGTAGATATCAAGGCTACGAACCATTTGTCCTATCAACTCAGGCTCAGCTTGTGTACTTCACAGCTTATCCGAGACGGGGAGCAATGAAGTCTAACTGGTGGACAGTATGCAAGACTAAAGCTAGAGATACTTTTGATGTTGACAAAAAAGCTTATCAGGAGGACGAGCTACCTCTTGTAACCAATATTATTGATGTGGACTCCACAGAAGTTACGCATTACACAACTAATGTAGAAGATATAGAATTATCCGAAGAGGAAGGTGAAGCCGACGAAGGCGAAGATGAAAGTGAAGATGAGGAGGAAGAGGAAGATGAGGTCGAGGAAGACGAACAAGATGAATATTCTAAAGATGATTGAGAGAGATGTACTTTTATTTTCTTATTATGTAGAGTTGGTTATTATCTAGTCTTAGTTACTATCTGAACTTAGATGTTTCTTGTAGAATATACTATCTGGACTTAGATGTTTCTTGTAGAATGTACTATCTGAACTTAGATATTTCTTGTAGAATATACTATCTGGACTTAGATATTTCTTGTAAAATGTATCATCATATGTTGTCTTGGTTATTATCTTGTCTTTGTTGTACTTTCATATTTCTAGTCTCTATTATTTGTTGTATCATCATATGTTGTTATCAGGTATGACAGGTCGTCGCAGATCGTTCCGTATATCCCGACGTAAGGGAGGACGGGGTTCTCCTTCGGTACCTCCTACTGGTACTGGCAGAGGATGGGGTTCTCCTTCGGTACCTCCTACTGGTACCGACTCTGGATCCTCGTTGTCGAGTACACCTATGTATCGGACAGTACCTCCGTCTGCCACGATGCTATATGGCGTATCTCCTGGGACGAGTAGTTCCAGGCCTGAGATTGCTCCCGAGTCTAGCGTTCCTCCTGCTGATATGACGATGGAGACAGATGAGCAGATGGAGGAGGCTGAGCCGACAGTCGACCAGTATCAGGCAGATGATGCGTGCGCACCTCCGGAGGAGACGAGGATGGAGATCTGGGCCGACGGTACAAAGTAAGTATTTTGGTTTATTATTTTTTCTATGTTTATCATAAATTAACTTTTCTCATGAATATAATATGTCTGTATAGATATCTTTCCCCGTCAGTACAGAAACGCCTAGGCCACTTATTGAGGAATAATTATGGTTGTCCTTGGATAAACTACTCTGATGCTCCGAACGAGAGGAAGGCCTACTGGTTTGCGCGCTTCAAGGTTAAAATATATTTGCTTTTAACATGAATTATATAATTTATGCATATTATATATAACTGATAAATATTTGGTTTGCACTCTTCTAGGCTATGTTTTTCTATCCACCGTACCGGGCCGAGCTGATCGAGGTGATATTTACTGTCGTCGCTGCTAAACTGATCCGCGATGCTATTAATGATCAGAAGACTCGTAATCGTGCCGGAAAGCCGATCCAAGGTTGGATCACCCATGATCAGTGGACTGCGATGAAGGCTCGATTCGACGAGCCAAGGTACAAGGAAAAGTCTGAGAAGGCCAAGGCGGCTAGGAAGCAGGGATCAAAGTAGTACGGGGTCGATTTCGATGACGGAATATTTCCGTCGTTTGGTATGTCTTTTTATTTCAGAAATATTATTTTAATACAAGTCCGATAAATTAGTAAAAGGTGATATATTTAATTACAGGTAAATAGGGGTGGTGACGCCAATATGGTAACCGTCTTCCTGGCAACACATCAGAAAGGCGGGAAGCTTATTGGCGAGAGGGCCGAGAAGGCCTATGTAAGTATTACAATTCTATTTATTAATTTTAATACTTCGTGTAAGTTTTGATATAACTTAGTAAATATGCAAGCAAATAAATATTCATGTAGTTAGTAATAATAAGTACATTAATTAGACATTAGAAGTTATAGAGTATCCATGCTTTCTAGGCCGAGTTTCAACGGCTTAAGGAGCGGGCGGCTGCTAGTGCACCTGGTGCGGGAGAGGTCGGTACTTCCTCGCAGTCCGCTCCAGCTTCGTCGAAGGACGAGCTGTGGGTAACCGCCGCTGGTGGTCTCCACAGGGGTACATACTATGGTACGGGATCCTATGGCGTCCTAGTTGCGACACGGTCCTCTAGGGCCTCCCCTGCTAGTGTGCATGGCCCATAGCCCTCCCAGGAGTCTGCCCGAGTCCATCAGATGGTGGAGTCTGTCCGTGACGAGCTGCTACGAAAGATTCATGAGCAACACCATACAGACGATGCTGCACTTCTAGCACGATTGGATACACTCGACTGCAGCATTATGGAGCTCAGGGATATGACTGAGAGGACAGAGCGGGGTGTTACTGATCTTAGAGCGTCAATAGAGCGCAGTGTGACGGATCTGCAGGCATCACAGCTGTCCATGGGCGAGAGGCTGACGTTGATGTAGGATTAGATGGTTGATAGCAGTACGAGGCTGTTATATACCATGGATTCATACCACCAATGACTAGCAGCGTTGGAGCGTTATTGTCCTCCGGGTGCGCCTTCATCGTTGTCGACTCCGTCTTCTTTATCGACACCGACTCCACCGACGTCACTACCTTCTTCATCGGTGACAATTTCACGGAAGGAGTACGAGATGTTTCTATCCTTGAAGCGCGGCGGTGCCCCTCCTCTTCCAGATCCACAGTAGTCCGAGTTAGGACTGTTTGATGAGAAGATATTTTAGTGTTTGTTTATGTTGATTGTTTGTTTGTGTGTAGACTTTTAGTATTGGTTGTGTAAACTTTGGATATTGGTTGGTTGGTTGTAGACTGGGGTTGATTGTTGTACACCTTGGATATTGGTTGTAGACTTTGGATATTGGTTGTAGACTTTGGATATTTTAGTGTTTGTTATACAATTTGTGTTGGTTGTACACTTTGGATATTGGTTGTAGACTTTTAGTATTGTTTGTGTTGATTGTTATACTATTGTGATTTATCGGTGTTGAATGTTCCACCGAAGGGGTCGACAAACCCAGGAAGAAAATGTGCTTCTGTGTATTTATTGTTATTTATTAAACTACAGAAAGAAAATATGATTCTGTGGACATTCTGTAATTTAATTATTTTTTATTTTTTTTGTAATTTAGCGACGTTTACCGATATTTATCGACGTTTAGCGACGCAGGAAAACGTCGGTAAGTCAGCAGGTATACCAACACCTACTGACGTATTTGTGCGTCGGTAAGTGTCGATAAATGTCGCTAAACGACGCTATATGTTCCAGGATTTTCCCTCGATAACGGAATCGATAAACGTCGGTAAGTATTCTAAATATGTCGCTAAAAGTTCCAGGATCTACCGACGTGTACCGACGTAATAAACATTGCTATATTACCGACGGTGCATCGGTGAACATCGGTAAATGTTCCAGGATTACCGACGTATTTGTGCGTCGGTAAGCGTCGGTAAGAGCGACGATTAGCGATGTTTTACCTGTTAGCGACCAGGCTTTCCGCAACAACAATAAAAGGTCGCTAAATAGTCAGAAAATAAACTTAGCGACATTTGTATCCATTTTAGCGATATTTTTGGGCGTCGCTAATATGACTTATTCTGGTAGTGGCGGTTCCCGTACAGGAAACTGCATAATGAATGAATGTATGTATGAACGAATGAATGAATAAGTAAATGAATGAATGAACAAACAAATGAAAGGAAAAAGTGAAAGGAAGAAAGAAATGAAATATGAATGAAAGAAAGAAAAGAAAGATTAGTGACAGGTATGGCGGGGACGTGCAACGGGGCTCGCTACCTGCGATGTACGGATGCCGCCGTCAATGTAGTGCCCCACTCCTCGCGGTCCACTATGTAATACCTACGGCTTGCTGACTCAGTCTTGAACTGAGTATTTGGGGAAACCTTTACCGGTATCGATTGGTCACGGATGAAATGCAATAAACCTTTCCAATTGATGGATTGGCTTCTATTGAAATGAATCCAAGAGCTTTGTTGGATGTTTTCTTTCGCTGCTTGGTTTTTGATGAATGCGTTTTTGTGTTGGTTTTCGATGATTGGTTTTCATTGTTCGCTTTTATCGCATTTCGCATTCATTCTGAATCTTGAGAGAAAGCGACCGAAGTATGCTAATCAACTGTTGGTGCCAATGTAGGACACGTGAACTGTTCGTGAACGGTGCGTGAAGTCCCTTTTTCTCTCAACTAAGATTCATCTCGGTGAGTTGCTTCAACCAAACAAACATTGACCTGTACGCCTAATAAAAATGATCTCTAGTCCACTCTGTTATCTCGTCCCAATGATCAACGATACCACAACAACAAAAGATAAGAGAAGATAATTGAATTGAATCAAATGTAAGATCATGTATTGCTACTTTATCTGCTCCATAAGAATGAGTCATCTGTTCGGTTACTAAGTATTCTTGAAAAATGTAGACATGTACAGACGAACTTGTATGTGTTGAGATGAATAAGAAGGCATGAAATAAACGTGTCGTATATCTGTGCATAAGTCCAAATCTGTCTCATCTGATAGAACTGTTAGAGCATGCATTTGGTCTCAGACAACTTGTTAACAAGGAAATATTTGTCTCTCGGGTGGTATCTGGGGACACCTGGAACCGCTCGACCTAGGAGAGATTAGGGCCTCCATGTAAAAATAGGAGTCGATATCTGAGTCCTTAGCGACGAGCTGAACCGGAGAGTCACAGCGGCTAATCATGGGGATACCCAATGGACCAGCATGTAGAATAGGCCACCTACATAACCCAAATTATGAACTTCAATATCTGCAAGAATGAAACATAAGTTATTCGTTATGCAAATTGTGCTAACCTGTTTTTGTGCAGGGATGACTGTCGGCGATGGGTAAGTTGAATAGGTAATATTTTTCTGTCTTGTTTCTTATGAATTGTTAAAAAGAACCTAGACAAGTAGAAAGATTACTAGTAAATGTTAGCTCCACATGTTGATTTAGTACAGAGATTTGCGAGTTCGGCCAAAAGCCGCTCGCCAGTACATGATGTGTGCTGACCCACATTGTGGGCATCCTTTTCAGAAAGCAAAGGAGACAGGGGGATTTCAAGTGAGGCACTGAAGTTCGTCTAGCCCAGTAGAGCTCGTGCATTGCCTCAAGCTTCTTTTTCTTTTCCAGTCAAGTTGCAAGTTTCTTTTTCTTTGAAGGTATCTTTACTTTTCCAGCATGTAATAAAGGGGTATGATGTATGGGACATTGCGACTATTTTTAAAAGAGAGTTTTAAAGAGAATCATGTAGCCAAGATAAGGCAATCCGAGTTTGCAAAGCTTTGTACTTGTATTCCTATCAAGTTTATCAATAAAAGAAGTATTTTTATTTCAAATCTTTGTGTCCAATATTTGGTTTTCTGCAATAAATGGGTGCGTACGTGTATTTTTGCTTGACTAGTTGTTTTGTGCAGGTACTTGGCCTTGTGCAAGCGCAACTTAGGCTTGCACGGCATCACGCCTTAGCGAGGACGAACGATCCCGTAGGGATCCAGGCAAGACGGACGACCCTAGCGGGATCGGGGACGTGACAGTCAACCTAGTCGATAATCCATTATGGCTCAAGACAGCCCGATAAGTTAATCAATTATGGCTCAAGACAGCCCGATAAGTTAATCAATTATGGCTCAAGACAGCCCTAACAACTCGTGCACGAGGGACGGGATGAAGGATTCCAAGGCAACGATCAGAGACATCGTGGCCGACCTAGGCGGAATCATGGCTTATGGGTAGCTTGGGGAGGGCTTGGTCACTCTAAGCGACATAAGTCGGGTATTACGTAGCCTATCAGGATGTACCAGCCATCACTCTTGATAGGTAACATCACTACGAATACCATGAGAATAAGTCCAAATGGCTTGTATTGCCAGCGACCGATGCATATAGATTAAGTGGGCTCGCTGGTGGCAATCCACGTGCGAGCCCTTGCATTGAAACAAGTAATATGAGTAAACTGAATAACTGAAGGAACATCTGAAAGAACTTGAGTACTTCACCTGTGTAACACCCAGTTTTACAAATGAGGATAATTTTGAACTTTTGTAATTATAATTATTATTTATTGATATTTATATCACATTATGAATTTTGGTGATTTTTTAATCAATTCAGAATTGTTTTAAGTCATGACTTGTGATTTTGATGTGCTGCTAGAGAAACCCTAGAGACTGTCTGACCTAGAGCCTAACCATGTGATTGGAATATTTATTTATCATTTTTAGCCTAGGGGTAATTTGGTTATTTTGACTTATTGGAATTATTTGATTAATTATTGGAATGATGGTTGTTAATTTTGACTTTTGCTAGTTGAGACTTTGGAGACTAACCTAGATATTGACTCTAGCTTGGGTGACCTAGGATAGCATGGTGGGACCGTAGTCCGACTTAAGTCGATTCAAGTTGACCTATTTGAATCAAGTTTCATGTAGAGAATAAGTGATTTAGGTTCATGGACTTTTGACTTAAGGAGTTATTTCCTTTACCATTGAAACTTGGCCCAAGCCCATTAGTCATAACCCTAACCCTAATTTTATCCTTTTATGACCAGCCACATAGGGATCCCCACCCTATATAATCTCTCTACCTTTGGTTCTTGCCTCTTTTGTATTGAAACAACTCTTGGAAAAGGAAAGGTATTTGTCTATCTTCCCAAATTCATAATAAATTTATTTTAATTCCTTTTTTACTCTAGTTTCTTGCATTAGAGTCCAATACTCCTCTATTTTATGTTTATGGAGAGTAATCCCAGCTTTTGAACAATTTGGGAATTTGAGCTAGTAAGGAGGAACACTCTATTTTGGGACTTTTCTTGCCATTGGACACCTATAGGTAAAACTCCTTAAATTGTGTTTTTATTCTGATTTATTTGCATATTAGGCTAGATCTAGGTGTCCCCTAGCTGTCCCTCAAGTTTGGTAAGAAATCGTGTCCGTTTGGTGTCCGTATCGGACACGTGTCAATGTGTATGTGTATGTGCATGTGTTTGTTAAAATGCCACATAGAAATGGATTTTTCATATTTTCCAAAACTAATTACATGTTTTTGAAGCTCTTAATGTGTAGATTAATTATGTTAAACACTAAGCACGATTTGGGGTTGTATTCGTGTCCAAAATGGACACGAACCCCATGCACGAGGCACCGCACTGTGCCCGTACAGTCCCCTGCTGTTCGGGCTTGACACAGGACACGACACGGCACGAGACACCACAAAAAATTATGGAGACATACGGGCAATCACTGACACGACACACACAAAATTTGGGGGGATTTCATCGAGCGGATTGGATGAAATCCGACTCGTACTGATTTTGCACACACGCACACACGCGCACAGACACGTCCTGATACGCACGTATAACTTGGACACGGCGATACTGGGACACGGTGCAGGGGCATAGGCGTGTAGCCCTATGTGTGGCGAACACGTGTGCACGAGCTCGACACACTTTGAGCTCTGTGTCGAGTCCACGATGACTCGACACGCGTGCACGACAGGGAATTATTGTTTTCTGATACTGTTTCGATTTTGGGTTTGGACACCTCATGTCCTGATTTTTGGACTCGTTGGTGTTCCATTGGACACGTGGGACATGTTCCTATGACTGTACACGTGTTTTACTACATTTATTTCAATTTGTTTGGTTTTCAAATGGATTTTTTTGTCATTCGAACTTAAGTTCTCTGATACTGTTGATCAGTGAACTCGAACTGATGATTCGAATGTTGAGATGTTTTGATCTCGTGGTTTAATTGGTTTGTGATGATTTCATTAGTTCAGGTTGTTTAGATTATAGGTGAATTAATTTCGAATTTGGCATTTCTGATACTTCAATTTAAAACCCGAATTCAATGCATGATATTACCTGGGTTTTCGAATAAGATTTGTTTTAGGTTTTTGAAATTAGATATATTCATTGCTATTGATGTTTGATTCCCAGTTAGGATTTGAATAGTTCATTTCAGTTTGGGTTCTCAAGTTTACTGTGATGATTGGGTTTGATGAGCCTGAGTCTAGGTTTGATGTATTGATATGGTTTTCAACTATTTTTGTAAAATTGTAATGTCTAGTGATATTATATATATTTTGGGTGATTATACATATATAAGTTTTAGATATTATCTGCCTATATATGTTTAGTTTTGCAGATTTGGATGTAGGTTCATATATTATCTGTTATTGACATAATGGTCGGGTTTTAATCTCAGATTTCTGAGATACATATGAGTATATACAAGTGGCTTTGAGACTGGATACTCTATGTGTGAGTGTCTTAGTATTGTGGTGATGTGGGAGTAGGTATCACAGAGTTAGGATATTGTTAGCATCAGAACTTGTGAGTGTATTAGAGTGTATAGCAGTAGGTGCATTAGCAGTTGATGTTAGGCCTATTAGCTCAGTTTTCCTGAGAGAGCTGTAGGCATAGCAGCATTGCTTGCCTTGGGTGGCTTGGCATGGCCTTGAACATGTTCAGTGGGAGCCAAGCAGTAGTAGCCTGCAGCAGCAACAGCAATTGCAGCAATGCAATGCAGCAAGCTTTACAGCAGTGGCAGTCTTGCCATGGCTTGCCCTGTCATGGCATTGCCTTGTGGTAGCAAGCATTGGCTGCAGGCAATGCATTACAGCAGTATACTGCACTAGCAGTAACAGCAAGGCAGTGGCCAATTTGGCCATGGGTGTGAGTGTATGAGTGAGTGTATGAGTGAGTTGAGTGATGAGGTTTGGGCTATGGGTAAATACATGCCTATATTAAGGATATGTGGTATAGGTAATTAGATTTTTGCATGTATCATGCATATATGGATATATAAGTAGGTAGTGAGATATTGTGTATGGAGTATCACTTATATACTAGGTAATGTGTGATATTATAGGATATATATATATATATATATATATATATTCATGAGTGGTATCATGAGTTAGGAAGGGATACTAGGTAGGAGTTGTAGGGTATTACATTATGTATATATGTATGTGCTTGTGAGGGTTTGGAAGATAAAAATTAGGATATAGGTTCAAGGATGAATTGACTAAGATAGAAGAACAGTGAGGGGATCAAGGGTCTCACACTAGTTGTATATGTACAGGTTAGCAATGGAGTAGAAACATTTAAAAAAAGCTTGAGTTTCCCTTTCATGCATTTTATAGTGATATTTATAATCTATCATATATGTATTGAGATAAGTATATATTGTATGGTAGATGTCTTGACTATATGGGAATACCTAGATAGACTAGAGGGTGACCAAGTTTGACTCCTAGTTGACCAATATGGAATTGTTGACCTAGTTGACCTAGACAGTTGACCAGAGTTAACCAAGAGTTGACTTTGACCTAGTTTGACCTAGAAATCATGTAGACTGCATTATGTCTTTCATTTTTCTTGTATTTTACATATCATGACCTATATTACTCTGTTTAGGACATTGTGACTCCGGTGCAGACATCTGATATTACACTACTCTTTTCAGAGTATCAGGCGAGTACATTCTCTGATAGTTCTCTCATTTATTTGTCAATTACTGTACTTCAGTTCTAGTTAGTTTTATGTGATTCTCTGTTACAACACGTATGGATATTTCTGGATTCATGTATGCGACACACATATCATATTGTCTGGCCTCTATTACTGGAATCATTCTGAAATCATTGCTAGTATCATCATGTTTGGCTGGACTCATCTCGATTCTCGTGTCGAATTCTGGATTCACTTGTATTATGGGGCGGGAAAATATGAAGTAAGACATGTAGACATACCCCAAATCTGGAATCTTCCAACTGGAATCTATTGGAAGCATAGCCATCTCTCGCCTGATCAGTGAGTGATGTGCCTGATACCTACAGCCTTTTACATGTCGATCTCGGTATTTTAAAACATACTGTTAGAATATAGCTGGTCTCACCTGGATTCTTGATCACTAACTAGAATCGTCTTGTACTGGACTCATCTTTTATTATATTCGTCCCGTACCGGATTTACATAGGATTTACACTTGTTTTACATTTACTGTCTGGACTCATCATGTTACTCTAGTTCAGTTAGAATTTTATTTTACAGTCTTCATTGCCATGATTCTTCTCTTGTTTTAGTTACCTTACTTTCCTTGTATCTTATCTGTTTCTCTATACCATCACCTGAATATAAACTACCATGTTCATCAATAAAACTGTCTATAACTGATTTATAGTTCTCTGTCATTTACTTGGGTTTTCTAGATGAGTTGTACTCGTTCCTGTCCTGACTGGACCTGTTGAAAATTTTACAGATGATTGCCCTAAGGACACTTGCCCTACTTACTATGGACCAGGAGATGTTTTAGCTACCTTTGGCCTCGACACTCAGAGTGATCGGGAGACTAGCTAGTTGACTTGGTTTAGTTTCTTGTTTTAGAACTTAAATTGTAATAAGTTGAGATATGTTTTGTTTTGAGATTGTTTAAGATTATATTATTTAGTAGTTGGTTTTATTGTTGTTATTTAGTCTTAGTTATAAACTTCTGTGTTATCATATCGTGCTTAGACTGTGATTGAGATTTCATTATATCTATACTTGTCCTCCGTTCGGAGTTGAGATTTTGACAAGTACATTATATAATTGCATGAGTTGTTGTTTAGATAGTGACCTAGAACAACATTCTACCGCCGACACTGCGGCGTAGGCTGGGCGCTGTTACGTACTCGTACCCTCACAGTAGGTGCGGGTCGTAACACATTTTTAGTGGTGGCCCATGCAGGTCGAGAGTCGCAATAGTGCGATATCGTGGTAGTACGGCGACTTAGTTGTACTGCTGCGAGCCTGCGATAGGATTGAGCGATAGGCTTCAACGGAGAGGTACTCAATCACAGTTAGAAAAATTCTGCTTCAATTCATGCCATCTATACATCTTGTTGATTTGTCTTCCTTGAAATTAACTGTCCTCCCTTGACTTATCGCTTCTATCTCAGTATTGATTCCTTGTTTGATCTGTCTCCAGGATGGTCGAGACTAGATCTCATCGCTCCGGACCGAGGGACACTGCTGAGAGGTCTGCCACCTCTCGTCCTGTGCAGCCAGCCCCCGATACTGCAAGCACCAGTTGTGCCAACTGGGGTAGGTGCTTCAGCTACTTTCGGAGGAGCCCCTCCACCAGTGCACAGACAGAGCCCGGTGATTCCAGAGATGCTCCAGCAGCAGCAGCCGCCTTCGATATCCGTTGACACAGTCCAGCTGTTCACTTTCTTCCAGCAGTTCATGGAGGCCCAGCAGTAGCGTCAGACGTCAGAGTTCGGTCGGGGCATCGATCTGGCCCTGACGGTAGTTGAGAGGGTAGCAGCTCAGCCTTCGGCAGTTCAGTAGCCGCATCAGCCGAAGGAGAAGGGTATCCAGAATTTCCAGAAGATGCACCCGCAGGATTTCAGGGGTACAGAGGGCATCCTGTGTAAAACCCCTAAATTTTTACTATTTTTTTATATTTTTATTTTGTATTGTACGTTGCGTAGTTGTATTGTACGTCGCGCACGAAATTTATTTTTCGTAATTAGTTCGACGAGTGCGAATATGTTACGTGCGTACATATTTTTGAAAAAATATTTTTTCTATTTTCAAAATAATATATACAATAATTATTTTTAGCTATCGTACCAAAATTTCCAATTTTATGATTTTATTTATGAAAAGCCTTTCATTTATACAGTTATAATAATAAATAATATTCTTATAAAATGGTATATTAGAAAAGTATATTTATGTAAATATTATTTGTGCATACATGTATATTTAGTAATTATTTATTAGTTTATTTTTAAATAATAATGTAATTTTGAAATTATTATTATTGGTATTTTTGAAAAATATATTTTGAAATTATTATGGGAATTTAAATCTTGATTTGATTTTATGGATTTACTTAAATAGTTAAATTAATATCTATATTTGGAATTTGATTTATCTTATTTGATTTTAAACTAAAGGATGGAATTAATTAGATTTAAATTTATTTAGATTTGGATTTGAAATTTATTGAATTTGATTTAAAATAAATAGCGTATTATCTAACGGGGATTTAAACTACTCATAATCCTTATCCAACAGGGGATTCCCACATCCTATAAAAGGTAGGTACTCATCCATAAATTTCTATTCTCCACAATTTCCTCCACCACAAAGTGAGTGCCTCGTGTCCATGTCCATATCTTATTCCATATTACATCTACATTATCTCCTTCCCCGTGTCGGACACACCCCGACATCATCAAATCCCTAACCTAATCCAGTGAGCCTACCGTCCACTGTCCCCACTCCCTATGGACACCACCAGCCTTGTACTCCTCCACCGCCATCACCGACGCTGCCGTCATCCGACCACCACCCGGACCATCACCTTCACCGTCCCCAGTTCCTGACTAAAACCCCCACACCACCGCCACGGCTGTAACGCCCCAGTCCCAAAATACTGTTGGACTAGGAACGTAGACATGCCAGCCGTATAATAAATATACGTAAACTGTAAAATACAGTAGAACCATAACTATTCTCATCCACACAAAATAAATGAATAAAAGATATCATATAATGATAATGAATTATCATTGGTACATGTAGTTGGGCGGAAGACAAATCCACTACCAACAAATAAGGAAACAAAATACATGAAAAATAAAATGAGTTTGGCGACCGAAGCGAAGACGATCCAAGTGCAATCATCCTCGAAGAAATAGAGAGGACCACGGCTAGAGCTAGAATACCTGCGAAAGACAAGAGCACACACCTGGCGAGATAACCAGGTCTTAGAGGGACGTAACATGACACATAATATCATGCCATATAAACTGAATAAATATTGCTCAAATAAATAAGTCAATTGAATTATAACATGGTCCAATACACACCTATTGAACTAGCTTACCATCCCCCCTAACCAAACAAGGACAGGAGATGGTAAACTAATTCACGATGATGTATCCTTCCATGCTATGAATCCAATATGGTATCCGGACCCCAACAAGGTTCAATACCTTCTCATCGGAGTAGTAAGTCACACCTACAACCAAACAAGGACAAGATGTGACGAACTAATCCGCGATAAGTTATTGTTCCAAGCCACGGTCAGATACAAGTACCCAAACCAAAAGTACTCGTACCTAACGGATAAAGATGCCTAACCGTTCTAAGTGAAATGTAGTTAAGAACAATCCTTCTTACGCATGGGCCCTGGCTAAATAGGATCGGCATGGTCGCCCCTTGGGGCACCAGAGGCCCAATCAGTAAGAGCATAACGTTCCGCAGAACGTCAGTGGCCGTCAGTAATCATGGGTCATCAACCCCGTATCTCCAGCGGAGCTTCGGGTCACAAGGGAAAGTGCATCGAAGCTCATACGCTAATGAATTGTCCTCCCCGCCCAATGCCTACTATGTTGTATCCACAACATAAAACCTCTATTAACTGCTAAGTCAAACTAAGCATGCAACCTCTATTAGCGGTTATTCCTATCGCACGGCTTATACGTACCGGTGGCCAGCCAGTCACGCATGTTTGTGTTCTACATGCGATATACAACTTCGTGGTACAATGTGTCAAGGCTAATGAATGCAACACATAAGGTGGTCCCTTAAATCTAGGTTTAATGTGTAAGAAAACTAATACATAGCAGGAAATATAACTGAACAGTAAGTTCTAACAGGTTATGCCATGTATCACAGTTTATTTTACATTAAGAAAATAAATAATGCATAAAATATGAGCTAAAATAAATAAACAGCAAATGGCATGGTGTCTTGCCTGGTACGACTCCTAGTGTGCTGTGATGATCAAGGTGGCACGAACTGCGACTTTGGTACAACAACTATGCAAGGTGACCTCGGGTGGTGGCACGGACAATTTCATCGGGTCCAGGATGGTCGAATTAGTTAGGGTCGATAGGCAGAAGTACAGATTTGGCAAGGGAATAGGAATAATAGGATTGGTTATGGACAGGAGAAAAATCAAAGAAATAATGGATCAATATTATATATATGAGTTTTAGAAAATATTTATAATTCCTAAAAACTAGTTTTCATGAGTCAAAATCTTTATAGGAAAAATACTTAAAGTCAAGAAAATCATTTTTGGCTAAAAACTCTAAGTTTGTAAAAGTACACTTTTAGGTAGGAAGTTATATTTTATCTGTCAAAATATATTTTTGAAAATGCTAGAAAATTAGTGTAGATGAAAATGGTTTTGTAAAAACTTTCTTTGAAAATAATTAGAAAAGTAATATTTTCGTAGAAATTACTAAAAGAATATATTAGCAAGTAACTAACAATAACAACACAATAATCATAAAAATACTATGGTTAATAGTAATAATGATGATATTAATTGAAACAAAAATATCGACTTGTTAATAGAACCTACTTATGATAATTTATATACCTAGTAACATACATCTACTAATATCCTTGATAGTGTAAAACTAATAATAAAATATTAAAAACAAAAGGAAATAAATCACCCAGCAGTAGGCAGTCACTGCTTCGGGTGCTTAAATATGTGTATCTCAAATATTACATATTATAACTTAGTATATAAATACTATAACTAGTAGCTAATATATATATATCTATATTTATATACGTGCTGCTCCCAAAGAGAACAACTTAATCATATGAATAATAGTAAAAATAATAATGAAAATAATGACAAAAAATAATAAAATAACAAAGTAACAAAAACCCGCAGCTTGTCTGCTGCTCCACTTTTGTGAAAAGGTGTGTGGAATATATTGGGGAGAGAGAGACTTGGAGATTGATTTGTCAACACAGAGAGTTAAGAGGGAGAAGGGCTTACAAGGTTAAAGCGGCGCGGGAGGGTGTCTCTCCGGCGGTTGCCGGTGGCTAGTCGCGTCGGGCGCGGGAGTCTCACCGGAGATATCTCAGCGCGGAGGTAGCCGAACATGGCAGAGGAAGCCGCACACGCGTGGGGTCTGGTGCAGCACGGGATGGCACGAAGGCTGGGGACACGAGTGAAGATGAGGGGAATGGAATTACCAAAGGGGTTCAGCGACTGTCGCCGTACGGCAAGGGACAGATCGTCCGGGCGTCCGCGCAGACGGGCGAGAAGTTCGACGCCAGACCTGGGAGGCTCGGTTGAGATCGGTGCCCAGCGCAACTGTGGCTCCGCGCTCGGGCACGACTGACTGGAAGGGTCGCCTAGCGAAGATGAAGCGGGGGACGGGGAAGACCCAAAGAGGCGTGGCGCTAGGACTCGGCGGAGACGGCGGACACGGGTCGGAGGTCGGCGGCTGGCCGCGGGTTAAGGTAAGGTGGTGGCGGTGGTTATGTATTTATTTGGTTTTTTTCATTTTATTCTTGCTGTTGGTGTTTGATGGTGGCGGGGCGGTAGTTTTGGTGGCGGCGACCGGGGATGGTCGGCCGGATATGGGAAAGATGAAGGTGACGGGGTGGTGGTGCTTGGTAGTTGGGGGCGCCGCCGGAGTGATGGGGGCGGCCAGGATGGGTGGCTGGATACGGAGAGTGGGCTGGAGGAAGGCGTGGGTCTGGCCACAGCAGCGGTGGTTTGGGTTGGCTGCCGGCCGACTTGGCCGGGGTCAGGTGATGGTATAGAGGGAGTCGAGGGTTGGTCGACTAGATGGGTGTTGTAGAAGCCGATGGTGGTGGCGGGTAGGCAGAGGAGATGGTGGTCGGAGATGGCAGCACGAGTGGCGGGACCGTCCAGGGATCGGGGTGAACCGGGACAGGGCTTAGGGTTTCGTTTGTGTCGGGGTGTGTCCGACACGGAAGATGAATTTGTATATGTAAAAATTTGGAATAAGAATTTGGATGGACACAGACACGAGGCACTCACTTTTGTGGTGGAAATTTATGGAAGAATTGAGGAGGAAAAATAATAATAGGGAGGCTCCCCTATTTATAGGGTTGAGAGATCCTGGTTTGATAAGGATTAGGAAAAATTTTAAAACTCCCTTAGATAATCTTCCTAATATTTAAATCAATCAAAAATAAATTTAATCAATCTAAATCCGTATTTAAATCTTAGATAAATCTTCTCTTCATCCATAAATAATCTTGATTTAAATTAACATAATATTAAATCATCAAAACTTCCAAATTATCTCTTATAAGTAATAAAATAATCAATATTAATTGATTTCGAAAATTGCAATAAATATTTTGAATATTGATAGAAAATATCTTTATACTAAATTAAGATGAATAATAAAATTATTTTGAGAATTCCAATATATACATGAATAAAATTTCATGTATCTCACATATGACTAGTACAAAATATCTATGTATATATTATTTTTGAAATCGGCATTCATAAAAAAATTAAAATAGCAAACTTAGAAAATTTTGGTACAATAGCAAGAATATTTATTATATATATATATATATTATTTTGAAACTATAAAAATAGAAAAAAATGTTTTTCTAAAAATATGTACGCTCGCAAATAATCGCACTCGTCGAGCAAATTCGAAAAACGAATTTCCGCGCGCGACGTACAATACAACTACGCGACGTACAATACCAAATAAAAAATCATTACCAAATTTATTTTAAAAAAATATAGTAGAATTTAGGGGTTTTACATCCTACCCAACTTAAAAGAATTTCGTCCTCGAAATTAAGAATTTATAGGGGGTGAGAAGGCACAAGGGGGTATTGGTGAGGAACAATCATTCACAACGTAAAACATGCATGAGGAAATTGCGATTTCAATAATGGCGATAATAATTATGGGTTAGCGCAAAAAGGAAAATGAGTAGGGATTAAGGTTAAAACAAGATAATCGGCAATAAAGAATATTATGGTAACAAGAGAAAATAAATTAGAGACCTTAAAGTTATGGTTTCTTGGGAGTAGGTTGGGGGCACGATTAGGAGAACGATATAGGGCCGAGAAGATGGACGAGTAGTTTAAGACAAAAATATAGCAACTTCGAGTGAGAATGGTCATAGTCGATAGGAAGGCTAGAAGAAGTTCTAGTGTAACGCCTTCGTCCTTGAGATAGGTGAAGGCGAAAGCAATAAGAAGTTCAAAGACGATATTATCGAATACGAACACGTGGTTCAAAGATGACCAAAAAATTTTTAAAGGAATTGTCAAGGCAGCCGTGGATAGGATTCTAGAGGACAAGTTTAGCTATGTCCCCATCCACGTAAAACGATAGATAAAAGCGAACCAAAATGCACTAGGTTGATCAGACCATCATGCACCGGTTCTGAGTAGACAATCTGTTAGTGGAGGCCTCCAATAACATATGTCATGAACAAGCTTGATAAAGAATTAGCTTGCAAATACTAGGCTATATTAGCATCATTAGTCTAGATAGTAGAACATATGCACGATGGTAGATGAAAATAAAAACAAATATAATAGTCTAAGAGTCATAAGGATCTAAGTCTTGTTTATTTATATACCATCATTCTATGGTTTTATTGACCAAGGCTTGGTTGACCAAATGGGTTAACTTCCTCTAGTCTCTATGGTCTAGATAATACTATTTGTATAACCTTAATGGTCAAGGGTGTGTCAGGTCGTGGGGTATTCTACCCAACTTAAAGAATTAAGGTAAGGGTGTTTGGGACATCTAACTAGTAGGGTCAATCTCTAGCAAGCACGAAGGGAAGATAAGAATAATGATAGGAGGAATCAAGCAAGATGCAATTGATGAGTCGAACGATAGTTCGAATATGGAATCGAGGAAAGAGTTCAAGTATGTGGATGAGATCCTAGACTTCTAATCCTATTCGCAGGCTTGCTTGGTACGGTAAAGTAACCAAATAATTTATCTTGACCTGCATGGGCCCCCAAAAAAATATGTAACGCCCCAGTCCCGAAATACGTAGGACTAGAAACGTAGACATGCCAGCCGTATAATAAATATACGTAAGCTTTAAAATACAGTAGAACCATAACTAATCTCATCCACACAAAATAAATGAATAAAAGATATCATATAATGATAATGAATTGTCATTGGTACATATAGTTGGGCGGAGACAAATCCACTACCAACAAATAAGGAAAAAAATACATAAAAAATGAAATGAGTTTGGCGACCGAAGCGAAGATGATCCAAGTGCAATCAACCTCGAAGAAATAGAGAAGACCACGGCTAGAGCTAGAATACCTGCGAATGACAAGAGCACACACCTGGCGAGATAACCAGGTCCTCAGAGGGACGTAACAAGACACATAATATCATGCCATATAAACTGAATAAATATTGCTCAAATAAATAAGTCAATTGAATTATAACATGGTCCAATAGACACCTATTGAACTAGCTTATCATCCCCCCAACCAAACAAGGGTAGGAGAGGGTAAACTAATTCACGATGACGTATCTTTCCATGCTATGAATCCAATATGGTATCCGGACCCCAACAAGGTTCAATACCTTCTCATCGGAGTAGTAAGTCACACCTACAACCAAACAAGGACAAGATGTGACAAACTAATCCGCGACAAGTTATTGTTCCAAGCCACGATCAGATACAAGTACCCAAACCAAAAGTACTCGTACCTAACGGATAAAGATGCCTAACCGTTCTAAGTAAAATGTAGTTAAGAACAATCCTTCTTACGCATGGGTCCTGGCCAAATAGGATCGACATGGTCCCCCCTTAGGGCACCAGAGGCCCAATCAGTAAGAGCATAACGTTTCGCAGAACGTCAGTGGCCGTCAGTAATCATGGGTCATCAATCCGGTATCTCCAGCGGAGCTTCCGGGTCACAAGAAAAAGTGCATCGAAGCCCATACGCTAAGGAATTGTCCTTCCCGCCCAATGCCTACTATGTTGTATCTACAACATAAAACATCTATTAACCGCTAAGTCAAACTAAGCTTGCAACCTCTATTAGCGGTTATTCCTATCGTACGGCTTATACGTACCGGTGGCCAGCCAGTCACGCATGCCCGTATTCTACATGCGACACACAACTTTGTGGTACAACGTGTCAAGGCCAATGAATGCAATACACAAGGTGGTCCCTTAAATCTAGGTTTAATGTGTAAGAAAACTAATACATAGCAGGAAATATAACTGAACAGTAAGTTCTAACAGGTTATGCCATGTATCACAGTTTATTTTGCATAAAGAAAATAAATAATGCTTGAAATATGAGCTAAAATAAATAAACAGCAAATGGCATGGTGTCTTGCCTGGTACGACTCCTGGTGTGCTGTGATGATCAAGGTGGCACGAACTGTAACTTCGGTGCAACAACTATGCAAGGTGACCTCAGGTGGTGGCACGGACAGTTCCATCGGGTCCAGGATGGTCGAATTAGTTAGGGTCGATAGGAGGAAGTATAGATTTGGCGAGGGAATAGGAATAATAGGATTGGTTACGGACATGAGAAAAATCAAAGAAATAATGGATCAATATTATATATATAGTTTTAGAAAATATTTATAATTCCTAAAAACTAGTTTTCATGAGTCAAAATCTTTATAGGAAAAATACTTAAAGTCAAGAAAATTATTTTTGGCTAAAAACTCTAAGTTTGTAAAAGTACACTTTTAGGTAGGAAGTTATATTTTATCCGTCAAAATATATTTTTGAAAATGCTAGAAAATTATTGTAGATGAAAATGGTTTTGTAAAAACTTTCTTTGAAAATAATTAGAAAAGTAATATTTTCGTAGAAATTACTAAAAGAATATATTAGCAAGTAACTAACAATAACAACACAATAATCATAAAAATACTATGGTTAATAGTAATAATGATGATATTAATTGAAACAAAAATATCGACTTGTTAATAGAACCTACTTATGATAATTTATATACCTAGTAACATACATCTACTAATATCCTTGATAGTGTAAAACTAATAATAAAATATTAAAAACAAAAGGAAATAAATCACCCAGCAGTAGGCAGTCACTGCTTTGGGTGCTTAAATATGTGTATCTCAAATATTGTATATTATAACTTAGTATATAAATAATATAACTAGTAGCTAATATATATATATATATATAAAAAAATTTATATACGTGCTGCTCCCAAAGAGAACAACTTATTCATATGAATAATAGTAAAAATAATAATAAAAACAATGACAAAAATATAAAAAAATAACAAAGTAATAAAAACCTGCAGCTTGTCTGCTGCTCCACTTTTGTGAAAAGGTGTGTGGAATATATTGGAGAGAGAGAGACTTGGAGATCGATTTTTCAACACAGAGAGTTAAGAGGAAGAAGGGCTTACAAGGTTGAAGAGGCGCGGGAGGGTGTCTCTCCGGCGGTTGCCGGTGGCTGGTCGCGTCGGGCGCGGGAGTCTCACCGGAGACATCTCAGCACGGAGGCAGCCGAGCATGGCAGAGGAAGCCGCACACGCGTGGGGTCTGGTGCTGCGCGGGATGACACGAAGGCTGGGGACACGAGCGAAGATGAGGGGAATGCAATTATCAAAGGGGTTCGGCGGCTGTCGCCGTGCAGCAAGGGACAGATCGTCCGGGCGTCCGTGCAAACGGGCGAGAAGTTCGACGCCAGACCTGGAAGGCTCGGCCGAGATCGGCGCCCTGTGCAACTGTGGCTCCGCACTCGGGTACGGCTGACTGGAAGGGTCGTCTAGCGGAGATGAAGCGGGAGGCGGGAAAGACCCAAAGGGGCATGGCGCTGGGACTCGACGGAGACGGCGGACACGGGTCGGAGGTCGGCGGCTGGCCGCGGGTTAAGGTGAGGTGGCGGCGGTGGTTATGTATTTAATTGGTTTTTTTCTTTTTATTCTTGCTGTTGGTGATTGATGGTGGCGGGGCGGTGGTTTTGGTGGCGGCGACCGGGGATGGTCGGCCGAATATGGGGAAGATGAAGGTGACGGGGTGGTGGTGCTTGGTAGTTGGGGAGACGTCGCCAGAGTGATGGGGGCGGCCAGGATGGATTGCTGGACACGGAGAGTGGGCTGGAGGAAGGCGTGGGTCTGGCCGCAGCAGCGGTGGTTTGGGTTGGCTGCCGGCCGACTTGGCCGGGGTCAGGTGATAGTGTAGAGGGAGTCGGGGGTTGGTCGACTAGATGGGTGTTGTAGAAGCCGATGGTGGTGGCGGGTAGGCAGAGGAGATGGTGGTCGGAGATGGCAGCACGAGTGGCGGGACCGGCCAGGGATCGGGGTGAACCGGGACAGGGCTTAGGGTTTCGTTTGTGTCGGGGTCTGTTCGACACGGAAGATGAATTTGTATATGTAAAAATTTGGAATAAGAATTTGGATGGACACAGACACGAGGCACTCACTTTTGTGGTGGAAATTTGTGGAAGAATTGAGGAGGAAAAATAATAATAGGGAGGCTCCCCTATTTATAGGGTTGAGAGATCCTGATTTGATAAGGATTAGGAAAAATTTTAAAACTCCCTTAGATAATCTTCCTAATATTTAAGTCAACCAAAAATAAATTTAATCAATCTAAATCAATAATTAAATCTTAGATAAATCTTCTCTTCATCCATAATAATCTTGATTTAAATTAACATAATATTAAATCATCAAAACTTCCAAATTATCTCTTATAAGTAATAAAATAATCAATATTAATTAATTTTGAAAATTGCAATAAATATTTTGAATATTGATAGGAAATATCTTTAAAATACTTTTTTACTAAATTAAGATGAATAATAAAATTATTTTGAGAATTCCAATATATACATGAATTAAATTTCATGTATCTCACATGTGACTAATACAAAATATCTATGTATATATTATTTTCGAAATCAGCATTCATAAAAAATTTGAAATAGAAAACTTAGTAAATTTTGGTACAATAGCAAGAATATTTATTATATATATATATATTATTTTGAAACTATAAAAATAAAAAAAATATTTTTCTAAAAATATGTACGCTCGCACATAATCGCACTCGTCGAGCAAATTCGAAAAACGAATTTCCGTACGCGACGTACAATACAACTACGCGACGTACAATTCCAAATAAAAAATTATTACCAAATTTATTTAAAAAATATATAATAGAATTTAGGGGTTTTACAACGGCCACAGCCACCAACGGCCGCCCACAATACCAAACACCCGCAGCCCTAATTCCCTGGCGACCACCGTCACCACCACCATCACCACCCTCCTTTCCGTCAGCCGCCTCCATCTCACGTCCGAAGCTGATGACAACCACGTGCCCGATTCCCTACAATTCTTCCTCCGACCCAGCCGATTCCTCGGCACCACCCGTCAACACCACCACCCGACCCGTCCACCGCACCCGAACAACCGAGCACCACCACCATCAGAACCACCACAACCACCACCCTGCTTCGTCGAACCCTTCGACTCCGGCCAACCTCACCCAAACCCACCAAATTGTCCGACCACCGCGGCAGCCGCCGCGGCAGCCCCAAACCCTCACCACCATCGCCACCAAAAATCCCCAGATAAAAAATAAGTAAAAAACACACACACACACGCACACCCCCTCACCTTCGCCGTCGATTTCCGCCGCGTCCTCGCCACCGTGGCCGCCGACAGATTCTGCCGAGCGTGCACCACCCCGTCGCTCCGCGTAGGCTTCAGATCTGGCCATCCTGACTTCTGCCTCCTTCATGACCGACGAGCTCCGTACACCGACGAGTGCAGAACTCCACCGCGTACCCTGCCTTTGGAACCCCTCGCCTCCAGCGCGCCACCGCCCGGGCCTCCGCCTTCGCGGTTCGACCGCCGATGGTGGGAACCATCTCTCTCCCGCGGCTCCTTCCTCACCGCCCTCGCCTTGGCCGCCCCTCCGACCTCTCCCGACCGACGACTCCCCAAACCCTCCGCCGATAGACCCAGCCGGCGCCGCCCATCCTCCTTCTCCGGCCGCCGCATCACCCGCGTGGTTGACGATCGCTCACCTCTCCCCGGCCAGAACCCCTCTCTCCTCTGAGTCTCTCGCCGGAAACTCCGCCAGCACCTCCGTCGCGCTGAATCCCCGGCGCCACCCTACACTTTCGACCAAATCCCCGCGAGCCGCCCCTTGCCGCTGAGCCACTGCCTGCCGGCGAAGCCCTCGCTCTTCCCTCTCTTCCGACACCTCCCTTCAAAAAAAATTTCTTTTTCTTTATTCTCTCTCTTCCCTCTCACTTATGTCCTCGTGAACAGAGAAGGGAATGATTCCCTAGCTGACTCAGTGTTTGTGGGTTTGTTTCTTTGCATTTTTTTCCTTTCTATTAAATTTTGGTATATTTCTGTTTGTTTCAATTATAGTATTAAATATTAAATTACCTACATACAATATATACTAAGTATTAGTATTATTATTATATTTTCTACTATTATTATATCAGCATGGTAAAAACTAGGATAGGCATAATATATGGTAATTATTTTACTTGGGATACATTATAGATATAAATAATTGTAAATTAATGAGTATTATTATTTTATTTTTATATATCATTAGTTTTATGGTATTCTAAAAATTTGTTTTCCTTACTTGAAAATATTATTTTGATAAAACTTACAGCTTTACCTTAAAACGACTATCAACTTTTCGAGTACGTGTTTGAAGGCGTATTTTGACTAATAAATAGTTTTCAAATTATAATTGATTAGTATTCATCTAAAAACATATTTTACTAATAAGATATAGTTCTAAATTACCATATATATTTTTCTAGTAGTTATGTAAAATATTTTTCTAAGCAAAGTATAGTTTTTTGACCCTAAAATGATTTTTACTAACTACCTAAAAAAATAATAAATTTTGATGATAAAATATATTTCTTTTCCAAGGACTATAAGTATTTTCTAAATCATATAATTTTTTATTTATCAAATTTCTTTGATTATCCTTTCGTCCGTGACTAAACCCATTATTCTCGTTCCCTCACCAAATTTGTACTTCATCATGTCGACTCTAACTAATTTGATCCTTCTGAACACAATGGAACTGTCCGTGCCACCATCAGAGGTCACCTTGTGTAGTTGTTACCCGAAGTCGCAGTTCGTGCTACCTTGATCATCGCAGCACACCAGGCGTCCTACCAGGCAAGACACCTTGATATTTGTTATTTATTTATTTAGCTCATTTTTTATGCATTATTCATTATTTTTTTATGTAAAATAAACTGTGATATATGGCATAACATGTTAGAACTTACTGTTCATTTATATTTCCTGCTATGTATTAGTTTTCTTACACATTAAACCTAGATTTAAGGGACCACCTTGTGTGTTGCATTCATTGGCCTTGACATGTTGTACCACGAAGTTGTGTGTCGTATGTAGAACACGAACGTACGTGATTGGCTGGCCACCAGTACGTACAAGCCGTACGATAGGTTTAACCGCTAATAGAATTGCATGCTAGTTTGACTTAGCGGTTATAGAGGTTTTCTGTTGTGGATACAACATAGTAGGCATTGGGCGGGAAGGACAATTCCTTAGCGTATGGGCTTCGATGCACTTTCTCTTGTGACCCAGAAGCTCCGCTGGAGATACGGGGTTGATGACCCATGATTACTGACGGCCACTGGCGTTCTGCGGAACGTTATGCTCTTATTGATTGGGTCTCTGGTGCCCCAAGGGGGGACTATGCCGATCCTATTTAGCCAAGGCCCATGCGTAAGAAAGATTGTTCTTAACTACATTTCACTAAGAACGGTTAGGACCTTTATCCGTTAGGTATAAGTACTTTTGGTTTGGGTACTTGTATCTGACCGTGGCTTGGAACAATAACTTGTCGCAGATTAGTTCGTCACATCTTGTCCTTGTTTGGTTGTAAGTGTGACTTACTACTTCGATGAGAAGGTATTGAACCTTGTTGGGGTCCGGATACCATATTGGATTTATAGCATGGAAAGATACGTCATCGTGAATTAGTTTACCATCTCTTGTCCTTGTTTGGTTGGGGGGATGGTAAGCTAGTTCAATAGGTGTGTATTGGGCCATGTTATAATTCAATTGACTTATTTATTTGAGCAATATTTATTCAGTTTATATGGCATGATATTATGTGTCTTGTTACATCCCTGTGAGGACCTGGTTATCTCGTCAGGTGTGTGTGCTCTTGTCTTTCGCAGGTGTTCTAACTCTAGCCGTGACCATCTACATTTCTTCGAGGATGATTGCGCTTGGATCGTCTTCGCTTCGCTCGCCAAAAATCATTTTATTTTCCATGTATTTTTTTCCTTTACTTGTTGGTAGTGGATTTGTCTTCGCCCAACATATTGTATCAAGACAATTCATTATCATTATATGATATCTTTTATTTATTTATTTTGTGTAGATGAGATTAGTCATGGTTCTACTGCAATTTACAGCTTACGTATATATATATTATACGGCTGGCATGTCTACGTTCCTAGTCCTACGTATTTTGGGACTGGGGCGTTACATGTTTTTGTGGTGGCCCATGCAGGTCAAGATAAATTATTTGGTTACTTTACCGTACCAAGCAAGCCTGCGAATAGGATTAGAAGTCTAGGATCTCATCCACATACTTGACCTCTTTTCTCGATTCCATATTCGAACTACCGTTCGACTCATCGATTGCATCTTGCTTGATTCCTTATATCATGAATTTTATCTTCCTTTCATGCTTGCTAGTAGTTAGAAAGGTGATCCCTACTAGTTAGACACGTTTCTTTTGTCCCAAAACACCATTAGTTTAATTCTTTTAAGTTGGGTAGAATGCCTTATGACCTAGCAACCCCTTTGTCCTTGGGACCTATATTAGCAAGTTTACTTAGATTCTAGAATCTAGAGGACCCTAACCCGTCTAGCCAACCAAGGACTTGGACAAGAAGACTATAGGACGACTGTATAAAGACCATCACAGGATATGACTTAGATCCTTTAGAAGTTCGACTATACTCCCTCTCAATTTTAAACTCTCGTGCCTATAATTTCACCCTTTTGACAAATATTGCTACTATAATCTAGATTTGCAAGTTCATTGATTTATCAAGCTTGTTCACGATATATGTTATTGGAAGAGCTTCCACTAACATATTGTCTAATCAGAACCGGTGCATAATGGTCTCATCAACCAAGTGCACTTTGGTTCGCTTTTGTCTATTATTCTACGTGGATGGAACATAAATAAACTTGGCCTTTAGAATCCCATCCACGACTGCCTTGACAATTCCTTTGAAATTATTCGGTCGTCTTTAAACCACGTATTCGTGCTCGATAATATCGTCTTTTGAACTTCTTATTGCTTTTGCCTTTACCTATTTTAGAAGGACGAAGGCGTTGTACTAGAACTTCCTCTAGCCTTCCTATTGATTATGACCATTAACACTCAATGTTGCTATATCTTCATCCTAAAATTTCTCGGCCTTTTTCTCGGCCCTATATTTACTATCATCACTTAATCTAGGTGCGAACTTAATTCGTTTTTTTAATCGTGCCATCAACCTACCCTCAAGAAGGCATACCTTCTAAATCCCTAAATTATTTTCTCTTGTTACCATAATATTCTTTATTGCTTGTTATCTTGTTTTAACTTTAACCTTTACTCATTTTTCTTCTTGCGCTAACCCATAATTATCATCGTCATTATTGAAATCGCGATTTCCTAATGCATGTTTCGTTGAACGTTGATTGTTCCTCACCAATACCCCCTTGTGCCTTCTCACCCCTACAAAATTCTTAATTTTGAGAACGAAATTCTTTTAAGTTGGGTAGGATGTAAAACCCCTAACTTTCTACTATTTTTTTATATAAATTTGGTACTGATTTTTTATTTTGTATTATACGTTGCGTAGTTGTATTGTACGTCGCGCACGAAATTTTATTTTTCGTAATTTCTCGACGAGTGCGAATATATGCGAGCGTACATATTTTTGAAAAAAAACATTTTTTCTATTTTCAAAATAATATATATAATAATTATTTTTAGCTATCGTACCAAAATTTCCAAGTTTATGATTTTATTTATGAAAAGCCTTTCATTTATACAGTTATAATAATAAATAATATTCTTATAAAATGGTATATTAGAAAAGTATATTTATGTAAATATTATTTGTGAATACATGTATATTTCGTAATTATTTATTAGTTTATTTTTAAATAATAATATAATTTTTGAAATTATTATTATTGGTATTTTGAAAAATATATTTTGAAATTATTATGGCAGTTTAAATCTTGATTTGATTTTATGGATTTATTTAAATAGTTAAATTAATATCTATATTTGGAATTTGATTTATCTTATTTGATTTTAAACTAAAGGATGGAATTTAATTAGATTTAAATTGATTTAGATTTGGATTTGAAATTTATTGAATTTGATTTAAAATAAATAGTGTATTATCTAACGGGGATTTAAACTACTCATAATCCTTATCAAACTGGGGATTCCCACATCCTATAAAAGGCAGGTACTCATCCATAAATTTTTATTCTCCATAATTTCCTCTACCACAAAGTGAGTGCCTCGTGTCCATGTCCATATCTTATTCCATATTACATCTACATTATCTCCTTTCCCGTGTCGGACACACCTCGACATCATCAAATCCCTAACCTAACCCAGTCAGCCACCGTCCACTGTCCCCACTCCCCATGGACACCACCAGCCCTGCACTCCTCCACCGTCATCACCGACGCTGCCGTCATCCGATCCGACCACCACCCGGACCATCACCTTCACCGTCCCCAGTTCCTGACTAAAACCCCCACACCACCGCCACGGCCACAGCCACCAACGGCCGCCCACCATACCAAACACCTGCAGCCCCAAATCCCTGGCGACCACCGTCACCACCACCATCACCACCCTCCTTTCCGTCAGACGCCTACATCTCACGTCTGAAGCTGACGACAACCACGTGCCCGATTCCTTGCACTTCTTCCTCCGACCCAGCCGATTCCTCGGCATCACCCGTCAACACCACCACCCGACCCGTCCACCGCACCCGAACAACCGAGCACCACCACCATCAGAACCACCACAACCACCACCCTGCTTCATCGAACCCTTCGACTCCGGCCAACCTCACCCAAACCCACCAAAACGTCCGACCACCGCGGCAGCCCCAAACCCCCACCACCGTCGGCCACCAAAAATCCCCAGATAAAAAAATAAATAAAAAAACACACACACACACGCACACCCCCTCACATCTGTCGTCGATTTCTGCCGCGTCCTCGCCACCGTGGCCGCCGACAGATTCCTCCGAGCGTGCACCACCCCGCCGCTCCGCGTAGGCGCCAGATATGGCCATCCCGACTTCCGCCTCCTCCATGACCGGCGAGCTCCGTGCACCGATGAGCGCAGAACTCCGTCGCGTACCCTGTCTTTGGAACCCCTCGCCTCCAGCGCGCCACCGCCCGGGCCTCCGCCTCCGCGGTCCGACCGTCGATGGTGGGAACCATCTCTCTTCCGTGGCTCCTTCCTCACCGCCCTCGCCTTGGCCGCCCCTCCGATCTCTTCCGACCGACGACTCCACAAACCCTCCGTCGATCGACCCAGACGGCGCCGTCCATCCTTCTTCTCCGACTGTCGCATCACCCGCAAGGTTGACGTCCGCTCACCTCTCCCTGGCCAGAACCCCTCTCTCCCTCGTGTCTATCGCCGAAAACTCCGCCAGCGCCTCTGTCGCGCTGAATCCCCGGCGCCGCCCTCCACTTCTGACCAAATCCCCGCGAGCCGCCCCTTGCCGCCGAGCCACCGCCTGCCGACGAAGCCCTGGCTCTTCCCTCTCTTCGGACACCTTCCTTCAATTTTTTTTCTTTTTCTTTATTCTCTCTCTTCCCTCTCACTTATGTCCTCGTGAACAGAGAAGGGAATGATTCCCTAGCTGACTCAGTATTTGTGGGTTTGTTTCTTTGCATTTTTTTTCTTTCTATTAAATTTTGGTATATTTCTTTTTGTTTCAATTATAGTATTAAATATTAAATTACCTACATACAATATATACTAAGTATTAGTATTATTATTATATTTTTACTATTATTATATCAGCATGGTAAAAATTAGGATAGGCATAATATATGGTAATTATTTTACTTGGGATACATTATAGATATAAATAATTGTAAATTAATGAGTATTATTATTTTATTTTTATATATCATTAGTTTTAATAATATTATATGGTATTCTAAAAATTGGTTTTCCTTACTTGAAAATATTATTTTGATAAAACTTATAGCTTTACCTTAAAACGACTATCAACTTTTCGAGTACGTGTTTGAAGGCGTATTTTGACTAATAAATAGTTTTCAAATTATAATTGAGTAGTATTCATCTAAAAACATATTTTACTAATAAGATATAGTTCTAAATTACCATATATATTTTCTAGTAGTTATGTAAAATATTTTTCTAAGCGAAGTATAGTTTTTTGACCTAAAATGATTTTTACTAACTACCTAAAAAAATAATAAATTTTGATGATAAAATATATTTCTTTTCCAAGGACTATAAGTATTTTCTAAATCATATAATTTCTTATTTATCAAATTTCTTTGATTATCCTTTCGTCCGTGACTAAACCCATTATTCTCGTTCCCTCACCAAATTTGTACTTTATTATGTCGACTCTAACTAATTTGACCCTTCTAACCCAATGGAACTGTCTGTGCCACCATCAGAGGTCACCTTGTGTAGTTGTTACCCGAAGTCGCAGTTCGTGCCACCTTGATCATCGCAGCATACCAGGCGTCCTACCAGGCAAGACACCTTACCATTTGCTGTTTATTTATTTAGCTCATATTTCATGTATTATTCATTATTTTTTTATGCAAAATAAACTGTGACACATGGCATAACCTATTAGAACTTACTGTTCATTTATATTTCCTGCTATGTATTAGTTTTCTTACACATTAAACCTAGATTTAAGGGACCACCTTGTGTGTTGCATTCATTGGCCTTGACACGTTGTACCACGAAGTTGTATGTCGCATGTAGAACACGGACGTGCGTGATTGGCTGGCCACCAGTACGTACAAGCCGTGCGATAGGTTTAACCGCTAATAGAATTGCATGCTAGTTTGACTTAGCGGTTATAGAGGTTTTCTGTTGTAGATACAACATAGTAGGCATTGGACGGGGAAGACAATTCCTTAGCGTATGGGTTTCGATACACTTTTCCTTGTGACCCGGAAGCTCCGCTGAAGATACGGGGTTGATGACCCATGATTACTGACGACCACTGACATTCTGCGGAACGTTATGCTCTTATTGATTAGGCCTCTGGTGCCCCAAGGGGGGACTATGCCGATCCTATTTAGCCAGGGCCCATGCGTAAGAAGGATTGTTCTTAACTAAATTTCACTTAGAACGGTTAGGCACCTTTATCCGTTAGGTATAAGTACTTTTGGTTTGGGTACTTGTATCTGACCGTGGCTTGGAACAATAACTTGTCGTAGATTAGTTCGTCACATCTTGTCCTTGTTTGGTTGTAAGTGTGACTTACTACTTCGATGAGAAGGTATTGAACCTTGTTGGGGTCCGGATACCATATTGGATTCATAGCATGGAAAGATATGTCATCGTGAATTAGTTTACCATCTCCTGTCCTTGTTTGGTTGGGGGGATGGTAAGCTAGTTCAATAGGTGTGTATTGGACCATGTTATAATTCAATTGACTTATTTATTTGAGCAATATTTATTCAGTTTATATAGCATGATATTATGTGTCTTGTTACGTCCCTCTGAGGACCTGGTTATCTCGTCAGGTGTGTGCTCTTGTCTTTCGCAGGTGTTCTAACTCTAGTCGTGACCATCTCCATTTCTTCGAGGATGATTGCGCATGGATCATCTTCGCTTCGCTCGCCAAAAATCATTTCATTTCCCATGTATTTTTTCTTTACTTCTTGGTAGTAGATTTGTCTCCGCCCAACATATTGTATCAAGATAATTCATTATCATTATATGAAATCTTTTATTCATTTATTTTGTGTAGATGAGATTAGTCATGGTTCTACTGCAATTTACAGCTTACGTATATATATATTATACGGGTGGCATGTCTACGTTTCTAGTCCTACGTATTGGGGCGTTACATCCTGTACGCAGATGAATGGATTGAGCACATGGAGGAGATCTTTAGGCTGGCAGAGATTCCAGCGAGGCTACAGATCGAGGCGACGGCCAGTATGATGTAAGATTTGGTTCGCACATGGTACCAGATAGACCCGAGGGTTTGTACAGTTGGGCAGCCTTCAAGAAGCTGTTCAAGGAGAAGTTTTTCCCCGACGCAGCGCTTGGTGCCCTTGAGACACAGTTCGAGGCTTTAGTACAGGGCAGTCAGACTGTCAAGGAGTACGTCGGGGAGTTCTGCCGTCTGGACAGGTTTGTTGAGGGGTTATCTGAGGCGATGAAGGCCCGGAGGTTCAGGAAGGGGCTAGTCAAGGAGGTGAAGTCCTACACCAAGAGTGTCCGCAGTGCCACTTTTGAGGAGATCCTGGTAGGAGCCCTAGCAGTGGAGGATGACCTTGAGCTGAGGCTTAAGAGGGGTCGGAACGCTCACGGTACCAGCAGCAGTGGAGGCCAAGCCAAAAGGCCTCACGTACAAATTCAGCAGACACAGGCACCAGTGATGGTTCAGCAGGTGCAGCATCAGTATCGGGGTAAGGACCCGAGGACGATCAGTTATTCCTACTGCAGGAAGTTGGGACACACCAGGGAGCAGTATAGGAAGAGGCTGAAGGTTTGCTATTCCTGTGGATCTGAAGCCCACCAGAAGATAGATTGTCCCATTGCACCTCCTTTTGAGGGAGCTAGGCCACCTGTAGCTCAGCACCAGAGGGGTAGAGCTTTTGCGATGGCGGTCGAGGAGACCGACGCTGTAGGTGATGGGTTAGCAGGTTGTCCTTCTTGTTCTTCCTCTCCACCTTCATGTGTGATTCCATTAGTACCTGCCAGGATACGCTTGTGATATGTTAGATAGCATAGTTACCCTGATCGAGACTGTAGAATCACGACCAGTAGGATTATGTTGCATGTTATCTATCAACCTTGATTTGATTAGGGGTTTGACCTAGTAGGGGTATGATCATCTTAATTTCGAGGACGAAATTTTTCTAAGGGGGGTAGACTTGAAACACCAGTTTTCCAAATGAGTTAATTTTGAGCTTTTGTAATTATAATTATTATTTATTGATATTTATACCACATTATAAATTTTGGTGATTTTTTAATCAATTTAAAATTATTTTAAGTCATGACTTGTGATTTTGATGTGCTGCTAGTGAAACCCTAGAGACTGTCTGACCTAGAACCTAACCATGTGATTGGATATTTATTTATCATTTTTAGCCTAGGGGTAATTTGGTTTTTTGACTTATTGGAATTATTTGATTAATTATTGGAATGATGGTTGTTAATTTTGACTTTTGCTAGTTTAGACTTTGGAGACTAACCTAGATGTTGACTCTAGCTTGGGTAACCTAGATAGCATGGTGGGACCCTAGTCCAACTTAAGTCGACTCAAGCTGACCTATTTGAATCAAGTTTCATGTAGAGAATAAATGATTTAGGTTCATGGACTTTTGACTTAAGGAGTTATTTCCTTTACCATTGAAACTTGGCCCAAGCCCATTAGTCATAACCCTAACCCTAATTTTATCCTTTTATGACCAGCCACATAGGGATCCCCACCCTATATAATCTCTCTTCCTTTGGTTCTTGTCTCTTTTGTATTGAAACAACTCTTGGAAAAGGAAAGGTATTTGTCCATCTTTCCCAAATTCATAATAAATTCATTGTAATTCCTTTTTGACTCTACTTTCTTGCATTAGAGTCTAATACTCTTCTATTTTCCATTTATGGAGAGTAATCCCAGCTTTTGAACAATTTGGGGATTTGAGCTAGCAAGGAGGAACATTCTATTTTAGAGCTTTTCTTGCCATCGGACACCTATAGGTAAAATCCCTTAAATTGTGTTTTTATTCTAATTTCTTTGCATATTAGGCTAGATCTAGGTTTCCCCTAGCTGTCCCTCAAGTTTGGTAAGAAATCGTGTCTGTTTGGTGTCCGTATCGGACACGTGTCAATGTGTATGTGCATGTGTTTGTTAAAATGCCACATAGAAATGGATTTTTGTATTTTCTAAACTAATTACATGTTTTTGAAGCTCTTAATGTGTAGATTAATTATGTTAAACACTGAGCACGATTTGAGGTTGTATTCGTGTCCAAAATG
The DNA here is from genome assembly GCA_029216955.1 of Iris pallida. NCBI lineage: Eukaryota > Viridiplantae > Streptophyta > Magnoliopsida > Asparagales > Iridaceae > Iris > Iris pallida. Next base: position 8,000,273 of record JANAVB010021799.1, read on the forward strand.
GACACGTACCCTATGCACGAGGCACCGTATTGTGCCCGTGCAGTCCCCTGCTGTTCGGGCTTGACATAGGACACGACACGGTACGAGACACCACAAAAATTTATGGAGACATGCGAGCAATCACTTACACGACACACACAAAATTTGGGGGGATTTCATCGAGCGGATTAGGAGAAATCCGACTCGTACTGATTTTGCACACACGCATACACGCGCACAGACACATCCTGATACGCACGTATAACTTGGATACGGCAACACTGGAACACGGTGCAGGGGCATAGGCGTGTATCCCTATGTGTGGCGAACACGTGTGCACGAGCTCGACACACTTCGAGCTCTGTGTCGAGTCCACGATGACTCGACACGCGTGCACGAGGACGGGGAATTGCTATTTTCTGACACTGTTTCAATTTTCGGTTTGGACACCTCGTGTCCTAATTTTTGGAATCATTGGTGTCCCATTGGACACGTGGGACATGTCCCTATGACTGTACACGTGTTTTACTACATTTATTTCAATTTTGTTTGGTTTTCAAATGGAATTTTTTGGCATTCGAACTTAGGTTCTCTGATACTGTTGATCAGTGAATTCGAACTGATGATTCGAATGTTGAGATGTTTTGATCTCGTGGTTTAATTGGTTCGTGATGATTTCATTAGTTCAGGTTGTTTAGATTATAGATGAATTGATTTCAAATTTGGCATTTTGATACTTCAATTTAAAACCCGAATTCAATGCATGATATTACCTGGGTTTTCGAATAAGATTTATTTTGGGTTTTTGAAATTAGATATATTCATTGCTATTGATGTTTGATTCCCAGTTAGGATTTGAATAGTTTATTTTAGTTTGGGTTCTCAAGTTTACTGTGATGATTGGGTTTGATGAGCCTGAGTCTAGGTTTGATGTATTGATATGGTTTTCAACTATTTTTTGAAATTGTAATGTATAGTGATATTATATATTTTTAGGTGATTGTACATATATAAGTTTTAGATATTATCTGCCTATATATGTTCAGTTTTGCGAATTTGGGTGTGGGTTCATATATTATCTGTTATTGACATAATGGCCGGGTTTCAATCTCAGATTTCTAAGATACATATGAGTATATACATGTGGCTTTGAGGCTGGATACTCTATGTGTGAGTGTCTTAGTATTGTGGTGATGTGGGAGTAGGTATCACAGAGTTAGGATATTGTTAGTTCATTTCAGTTTGGGTTCTCAAGTTTACTGTGATGATTGGGTTTGATGAGCCTGAGTCTAGGTTTGATGTATTGATATGTTTTCAACTATTTTTTTGAAATTGTAATGTATAGTGATATTATATATATTTTTGGGTGATTATACATATATGTTTTAGATATTATCTGCCTATATATGTTCAGTTTTGCGGATTTGGGTATGGGTTCATATATTATCTGTTATTGACATAATGGTCGGGTTTCAATCTCAGATTTCTATGATACATATGAGTATATACATGTGGCTTTGAGGCTGGATACTCTATGTGTGAGTGTCTTAGTATTGTGGTGATGTGGGAGTAGGTATCACAGAGTTAGGATATTGTTAGCATCAGAACTTGTGAGTGTATTAGAGTGTATAGCAGTAGGTGTATTAGCAGTTGATGTTAGGCCTATTAGCTCAGTTTTCCTGAGAGAGTTGTAGGCATAGCAGCATTGCTTGCCTTGGGTGGCTTGGCATGGCCTTGAACATGTTCAGTGGAAGCCAAGCAGCAGTAGCCTGCAGCAGCAGCAGCAATTGCAGCAATGCAATGCAATGCAGCAAGCTTTGCAGCAGTGGCAGTCTTGCCATTGCTTGTCCTGTCATGGCATTGCCTTGTGGCAGCAAGCATTGGTTGCATGCAATACATTGCAGCAGTGTGCTGCACTAGCAGTAACAGCAGGACAGTGGCCAATTTGGCCATGGGTTTGAGTGTATGAGTGAGTTAAGTGATGAGGTTTGGGCTATGGGTAAATACATACCTATATTAAGGATATGTGGTATAGGTAATTGGATTTTGCATATATCATGCATATATGGATATATAGGTAGGTAGTGAGCTATTGTGTATGGAGTATCACTTATATACTAGGTAATGTGTGATATTATAGGATATATATATATATATATATATATATATATATATATATATATATATATATATATATATATATATATATATTCATGAGTGGTATCATGAGTTAGGAGGGATACTAGGTAGGAGTTGTAGGGTATTATTATGTATATATGTATGTGCTTGTGAGGGTTTGGAAGATAAAAATTAGGATATAGGTTCAGGATGAATTGACTAAGATAGAAGAACAGTGAGGGGATCAAGGGTCTGACACTAGTTGTATATGTACAGGTTAGCAATGGAGTAGAAACAGTAAAAAAAAAGATTGAGTTCCCTTTCATGCATTTTATAGTAATATTTATAATCTATCATATATGTATTGAGATAAGTATATATTGTATGGTAGATGTCTTGACTATATGGGAATACCTAGATAGACTAGAGGGTGACCAAGTTTGACTCCTAGTTGACCAATATGGATTTGTTGACCTAGTTGACCTAGACAGTTGACCAAGAGTTGACTTTGACCTAGTTTGACCTAGAAATCATGTAGACTGTATTGTGTCTTTCATTTTTCTTGTATTTTACATATCATGACCTATATTACTCTGTTTAGGACATTGTGACTCCGGTGCAGACATCTGATATTACACTACTCTTTTCAGAGTATCAGGCGAGTACATTCTCTGATAGTTCTCTCATTTATTTGTCAATTACTGTACTTCAGTTCTAGTTAGTTTTATGTGATTCTCTGTTACAACACGTATGGATATTTCTGGATTCATGTATGCGACACACATACCATATTATCTGGCCTCTATTACTGGAATCATTCTGGAATCATTGCTAGTATCATCATGTTTGGCTGGACTCATCTCGATTCTCGTGTCGAATTCTGGATTCACTTGTATTACGGGGCGGGAAAATATTGAGTAAGACATGTAGACATATCCCAAATCTGGAATCTTCTAACTGGAATCTACTGGAAGCATAGCCATCTCTCGTCTGATCAGTGAGTGATGTGCCTGATACCTACAGCCGTTTACATGTCGATCTCGATATTTTAAAACACACTGTTAGAATATAGCTGGTCTCACCTGGATTCTTTATCACTGACTAGAATCGTCTTGTACTGGATTCATCTTGTATTAGATTCGTCCCGTACCGGATTTACATAGGATTTATACTTATTTTACATTTACTGTCTGGACTCATCATGTCACTCTAGTTCAGTTAGGATTTTATTTTACAGTCTTCATTGCTATGATTCTTCTCTTGTTTTAGTTACCTTACTTTCCTTGTATCTTATCTGTTTCTCTATACCATCACCTGAATATAAACTACCATGTTCATCAATAAACTGTCTATAACTGCTTTATAGTTCTCTGTCATTTACTTGGATTTTCTAGATGAGTTGTACTCGTTCCTGTCTTGACTGGACCTGTTGAAAATTTTACAGATGATTGCCCTGAGGACACTTGCCCTACTTACTATGGACCAGGAGATGTTTTAGCTACCTTTGGCCTCGACACTCAGAGTGATCGGGAGACTAGCTAGTTGACTTGGTTTAGTTTCTTGTTTTAGAACTTAAATTGTAATAAGTTGAGATATGTTTTGTTTGAGATTGTTTGAGATTATATTATTTAGTAGTTGGTTTTATTGTTGTTATTTAGTCTTAGTTATAAACTTCTGTGTTATCATATCGTGCTTAGACTGTGATTGAGATTTCATTATATCTATACTTGTCCTCCGTTCGGAGTTGAGATTTTGATAAGTACATTATATAATTGTGTGAGTTGTTGTTTAGATAGTGACCTAGAACAGCGTTCTACCGTCGATACTGCAGCGTAGGCTGTGCGCTGTTACGTACTCGTACCCTCATAGTGGGTGCGGGTCGTGACAACCTGAGGTAGGAACATGCCCTTGAAACTCGTGAATGCTTATGAAATTCTGCTAAGTCTTTACGTATAAAATGTGGGCTAACTTGATTTACTTTGGGCAGGGAAGATCATACAGTAAGTATGGTAAGTTGCGCATAATATTTCTATGCGACACTTGATATCAGTAACACGAGATATGCTTTAAATCAATTGCCATGAAATTGATCCTAAGGCAAGTTTAGAAAGACAATAACTGATAGATGGTGCATGAAAGTAAATTTAACGTGTTTGGTAATGATAGTGAGTGGGCGAGCTAGCCTCCCCACCAGTGCATAACAATGTACCGATAACCACATAGATTATTTGCAGAATGCGAAAGAACCTTGTCGGGTGCAGAGTCTTCCCTCGAATGTGCTAAGGCGCGGAGCTAACTCTGGAGCCTTGGAGAGTTGCAAAGGAACTAAAGCACCATATACAGGACATAATATATCAGAACATCGCTATGTATCATTCTATCTTGTAAGCCGCTTGGCACGCCTTTTATGTTTCGAGAGGGAGCTTGAGCGAATTGTAATCTCGGCCTAGCGTCGTTTTATAACACTTCTTGAGCTTGCATTTGTTACAACTTGTGTTCATTTACATTCTGCTGCAAATGGGGACACTCTGTGTGACTCTGTGGCCTAGCTTAAATCGGCCATTTCTGGACTTGGTCTTGCACGAGCGCAATCTAGGCTCGTGCGGCATCACACCCTTAGCGAGGATGATCGCTCCTCTGGGAACGGGGCGTGACAGAACTTGCTGGTTCCTGGGAGCAAATCTCGTGGGGGTGAATCTTGCTTTGAGCAACGGTGACCTTCATCACCCCAACAAGTGTTAAGTCATCTTCTTCTTCTTCCTCTTCTAGTTTTCTGCAAGTTGTAATCTGTTCTTTCTATTTGCAACTGCGATTGCAAGGAAGAACGTGAAGTCTGTTCTGTCCGATTACAACTGTGTCTGCAGGGAAGAACATTCTGTTTCATTGGTTTGTGAGTTGTAATCGAGAGATATCGGATATAGTTCTTCATTTGAATCGAGAACAGTTAGAGAGGAACTTGTATGTGAACCTCTGATCTCGACTACAACTTAATGGTTAACAGAGGGTATTCCGAAAGGATTACGCTAACAGAAAGTGACTATTTATAGAACTTTTATGACAACCTAATCTTAGTCAACGTAAATTCTAACCATAATCAAATAAAAATAAAGCCTATCCTAATTAAAGATAGTGTCAAAATAAGAGTCCTAAAAGAAATAGGATTCTTAATAACTCTATCATAAAAAAGATGAAGGAAAAAAATCCTACAAGAATTCGGAATTGGAATACACGCTGCATCAGAATATGTTACTAGCAAATCAGTAACTAGATTGGCAATTGCAACGTACAAGATATTATAACATGAACTGAGAAAGTGGAAAATGGGTAGCCACCACACAAATGGATTGAATAAAAGGGGTTCCGATTAGTGGTCCAAAGAAAAAGTAAAAGCTAACTGAAAATGTTTTTTGTTGAAAGTAACTGAAAATGTTTCAAATAAGAATCTTACATCCAAAGAAAATAGTAAACTCACGTTTGCTGCAGTCTTTGTTGAAAATAAACTTAATTTTGTCACCATTTTTTTAGCCCAACAAATCTAGTTGGTCCACTACCATTGAGCTTTGTTCAATAAGTCCATTTAAGGATCTCACCATTTCCTAGCTTTTGGGGGAGGGGGTTGAAGATGAAGGAGACTTTGCTACGAGAGAGCTATTGAAAGCCATTAAGAAAAATCTAGAGAGAAGAAGAAGGCTACGAAGGGTTTCACATTACACTATTATGTGTGTAATTATTATAAGATTTTCTCTCATTGATTCATTTAAAGTTATTTTTCCACTTGTCCCACTACCAAAATATGTCAAATCAGCGACGCCGGAGAACTTCGCTAAAATAGGCAGATACGTCGCTAAATCGTATTGGCGACGTAATTAGCGACGTTTCGACGTAGTCGCGATTTACCTAGTCGCTAAACACCAAAACGTCACAATACGTCGCTATTGCGACGACAATTAGTGACGAAGACGCATCGCTGATATAGCGACTACAAGCGACGTACAGCGACTGCCTTTACCGACGTCACCTAGCGACGTTGTTGCGATGCCCATTACAACCATGCTGACCTGGCATATCAGGACATTAGCGACGTTCTGCGACGTCGGCACGTCGCTATATTACCGACACATGGCAACGTATTGGCGACGTCTATAGCTAATTGGCAGTTTTGCCAGTCAGCACAGTAGCGACGTTTAGCGACGATCAGCGACATGATGACACATATTTAGCGACATTTCAATACTTATTTAGCGACGTTTCTTTTCGTCGCTGGACGTCGCTAAATGTCGCTGAACGTCGCTAAATTTGGGAAAAAAATTTAAAAAAAATATAGCATTTGTAGCAGCACCTACAGCAGCATTTGCAGCAGCATTTACTGGCCAATGTAAACCCTGGAGCAACCCTCCGTAGAATTCTCTGGGTTCGCTGACCCCTTCGGTGGAACACTCAACACCGGCTGATCAAGAGGAGCATCACGAACACAAAGTATCAAACAATATGAAACACATATGAAACACAATCACGAACACGTATGAAACACAATCACATCACTCAACACATATATATAAAAAAAATTCAACAACAGTGTCAAACAATATGAAACACAATCACGAACACAAAGTATCCAAAAATATAATACAATAACAATGTATGTAGAAACACATAAAAGACCCAACAATGGGCCATCACACAATAATATGTCGACTACGGCTGATCAGGAGGAGCATCACCGCTCTTGGAAAGAAGGTAAGCATACTGCTCCGGTGTAAGAACCACCGACGACGATGAAGAAGAAGGCAGTGTAACCGCTATAGAAGGAGGCAGTGTAACCGCTGGAGAAGAAGGCAATGTAACCGCTGGAGATGGGTGCGTCTGCGTCTCCTCTAGGGCTAGCAGTGTGGGGCTGCATTGCTCTATGCAAGCCGCTATCCAAGTAAAGGTGCCATGAATGGACTCCTGTGTCCCATGTACGTCCCTCACGGTGCGCTCGAGCTCGTCAAAGCGTACGGTGACCGACGCAGGGTCCCCTTGCACCTGAGACCCTGGCTGCTCAGTAAATCCTCCTCAGCATATCGTCGCGCAGCTCAACAATCTGGCGGGCAATGGTATCCTCGACTCGGGCCGACTCGGCCTGTGAGGGCTGTAAATACGCACTGGCAGAGGGAGCCCTGGATGCCTGTATCACAACAAATGTGCCATAGGACCCCGTACCATAGTACGTACCCCTATAAAGACTACCAATGGCGGTCTTCCAGAGCTCGTCCTCCGACTGAGGCAGAGAGGGCTGCGATGTACCAACCCCTCCCTCTGCAGGTGCACTAGCACTCGCACGCTCACGTAGCCTAATAAACTCATCCTAGAAAATTGTGCATCTCTATAAATTAGTACTTACCTAAATTAGCTTAATAAACGTCTAAAGTATTTAATTATTATTAACCATATGGTTATCTGTATATTCTTCAAATTATGTTAAAATTAACGAAATCTAAATTAGTACTTATATAGCTCTGAGTAGCCCGCTCGTCGATGAGCTTCCCGTCCTTCCGATGTGTGGCCAGGAAGACGGTCACCATGTTAAAATTAATAAAATCATTGATGGTCCACATTAGTGCGGCCCTCATCTGAAAGTTCTGCTTTCTGGAAACATCATATGTGTTTGTACCTACTTTTTACAACTGATTCAGCTCATCTACCAAGGGCTGTAAGTACACATCGATGTTCCTCTTTGGGTTCTTCGGACCGGGAATAATAACAGTTAGGAATATATAAGGAGTCTTCATACACATCCAATGCGGCAAGTTGTACGGAGTAACAATCGCAGGCCAACAAGAATATTGTGAGCCTGAAAGTCCAAATAGGGTAAAATCGTCGGAGGAAAGCCCCAATCTGATATTACGCGGCTCCGAAGCAAAATCGGGATACACTCGATCAAAGTGCTTCCATGCTTCCCCGTCGGATGGATGATCCAGTATTCCATCTATTTGTTTCCGCTTGTGCCAACTCATATTATGAGCTATCTCCATTGCCATAAACAACCTCTGCAACCGCAGCATTAAAGGCAAATAGTGCATCGAATCTGTTGGCAAGTGTGTACCAGAAGTCCTTGTTGTACTAGTTGTCTTGAAGCGATCGGCACCACAAAATCTGCAGGTGTCTTCATCCTTGTCGTCCTTATAGTACAATATGCATCCGTTGTGACATACATCAATTTTTTTATACCCCATCTAGAGCGATCTCACCATTCTCTTGGATCGGTAGAAGTCTTTAGGTAACTTGGCACCCTCTGGCAATATATCTTTAATTAACTCCAGGATTCGGTTGTAGCATTCTTGAGACATGTTGAAATCTGATTTTATGCTCAGCAGTCTTGTAATCACCTCCAACGGTGAATGGTCATCACAACCAGGATATAAAGGAGTCCTTGTATTCTCCAGCAACTCCATGAACTTTGCAGCATCGGCATTCGGTGCCTCCTCAGCTGCATATTGATTGTTCAGATCGAAACTAGGTCCCGCAGCATCAAAAACCATGTTCATCCACCTTTGGTCGTAATCAGCATGCTCGTGGACATCTACATAAGGCTCCATATAAGGCTCCGGCTCGGATGCTAAAGGCACAAGTTCTCCGTGTGCGGTCCACTGATAATAATTTGGCATGAAATCCCTCGAATACAAATGATATGTCACATCCACTTCTGAATGATATTTCAAGTTGCGGCATCTCACACATGGACACTTAATTTTTGTATGGTCTATATACTGAGGGAACGCCTTGGCAAACTGCAGTAACTGTTGCACACCCTGTATAAATTTATCCCGCACATCGTACATGTCATCAGGATGACGATTGTACATCCACAAACGGTTTCGCAGATAGTAATTCATATCCATTTTAAGATAATTCTGCAAAGATTGACACTCAATGTATAATTCATATATGTTTTGTAATTCCAGAAAAGAAACAAGTGTGAGAACGGATGGCTCAGAACATATTTTCGAAAGCAAGTAAAGTTGTGCTTTGGAAAAAGAACTCTTGTAAACTCTTTGTTCACAAAGCAAGCTATAATTAAAGAATACAGAACAAGTATCGAGTTCGTAACTCAAGTATAGAGCTTACAAGAGTTATAAACTCGATACTTGTTATGTATTCATTATATCTTGCTTTGTGAACAAAGAGCTTACAAGAGTAGAACATCCAAAACACAACATTGTGAAATATTATGTTGTAGAACGATGTGTAGTTAGACAACCGGCCCAATATGAGTTGGAGAATTCCTTAAAATGAAGTGACCTTATGAAAGATAATAAGAGTCCCTTACAAATTTATCCTTTTAAGAAACGAAGGATACGAGTAGCTGCGTCTAAGTAAGCACTATGGAACCTGTATAAATTGCCTTAGAGTGTTATGACATATTGAATGTCAGGTCGTGTAACTGTGAGATAAAGAAGATGACCAATGAAACGATGATAGGATTTTGGACCCGGAAGAGGATCGCCATCTGTGGGTCGAAGAAGTAACTGTTGCTTCATTAGAAAATCAGTTAGACGGGCACCAACCATGCCGACTCCTTTAAGATATCAAGAATATATTTTCCTTGACAAAGAAAAATTCCTTTACGTGAACGAGAAATCCTCAATTCCAAGAAAATATTGTAACTTGACAAAGGATTTTGATTGAAAAAGATTTTTCAACAAACCGTTTTAGTTTAGAAATGGCATCTTTATCATTTCCGATAATAATGATGTCATCAACATAGACAAAGACATAGAGAGTAAGTCTCCATTAAGTGCATATGAAAAGACTATACTCGACGATGGATTGTGTCACCTCCCACTTGATTAGTGTAGAGGAAAATTTTGAAAACCATTGCCTAAAGCCTTGTTTAAGACCATATAGATATTTGTTAAGTTTACAAATACACGTCTCTCCTTTTTTTTGAAAATTTGGAGGTAAATTCATTTAAACTTCTTAATGAATATCACCTTGTAAGAATGTGTTATTAACGTCAAGTTGGTGTAGAGACCAACCCTTAATAGCATCAATAGAGAGAAGAACTCGAACAATAAGAGTTTGACAACTAGTGTGATAGTATTACGACAATCAATTCCTTCAACATGTGCATATCCTTTCACAACAAGGCGCACTTTATAATGTTCTATAGAACCATCAGAACAATATTTAATTTTATATACCCATTTACATCCAAGGGGTTGCTTACTTGGTGGTAGAGGAGATAAAGACCAAGGATTGTTTTGCTCAAGTAATACAATTTCTTTCTCCATTGCATCTCGCCTGTAAACCCCCTAAAATTCTAGGTTAAATAATATTTTTAATGGCAATAATTATTAATAAACACTAGCAAAATCCTAGCTAGATCACATAAGTTAAACCATAGTTAAATTACTTAACCTAATAAATAACACTTAATAATTACCTAAAGTAATTAATAGCTAATTGTCATGTGTCCTGTGTCCTGTGTCCTGTGTCATTGTGTGTCTTGTGATAGTGTGTGTCATGTCAGTATGTGTGTCGTGTCAGTGTCATGTTAGTGTGTGTGTATCGTGGTGTGTCGTGTCGGTGTCTATACTACAAGAGCGGGGGTTAGGGTTTACCGAGACCGAAGGGGTTGATTGGGAGGGGGGTCGCCGGAGGGGAGGAGAACCAGAGGCGAAGGTGGAGGCAGAGGGGAGGGGAAGGAGCGCCTGCGGTGGGGGCTATAGGCTGAGGAGGACTGGAGGTCGGGGAGGGAGAGGGGGGTCGCCGGAGGGGAGGAGAACCAGAGGCGAAGGCAGAGGCGGAGGGGAGGGGAAGGAGCGCCTGCGGTGGGGGCTGTAGGCGGAGGGGGGCTGGAGGTCGGGGAGGGAGAGGGGGGGTCAAAAATTTGGGGCTCGATTGAGTGGAGGGAAAAGAAAACTCGATGCCCTATATTAAAAACTTAGCGACGACATATAGAAACGTCGCTAAATGTCGCCATTTGTTTAATATACAGCGACATATTTATGTTGGAGTCACTAAACGTTGTTAATGTAAAAAAATATAGCGAGGTTTACCGACTATTCTGCGATGTTATCTTTTATGAAATTAAAGCTGGTCGGTAGACGTCGCTGGATGTCGCAAATAGTGTCGTATTGCGACGTCTTTTAAAGACGTCGCTAAATGCAACATATTGGCAACGTCTTCCTTTAGCGTCGCTAATTTCGTCGTTGATTTGACTTATTTTGGTAGTGTCCCGTGGAGTAGGTCGAGCTTAACCAAACAATATTAATATTGCGTGTTTGTATGTTTGTTCTTGGTTACTATTGTTCGATTAATTTGTGCCTTTTTATTCTCGTTATTGTAAGGTTATTTGTGTGTGAGCTTCCATGTGTCACACGAAATAAAAGTGCATAAAAGATTGAACGTTATGTTGTATAGATTTGTATAAAAAGCAAAATATGAGACTAACAATCGACTAAGGATAGACTAAAAGCTTGGTTAAATTTTGCTTATGCTTTTCAAAAAGCAATAGGAGAAGAATATCCCGATTGGAGGGTCTGAACTCATTACTGTCAGTAGCTAACCCTTATCTTTTTTGGATTAAGCATGGTTTGCTAGTAGTATACTTTTATCTGGAAATTGCTGAGAAACCCAATTTCGGGGTGGACTTTTATGAAATGCCCACCCGCTGGATAAGTTTTATGAAATACCCAGAATTAAGTATTTTCACGTTAAATATTCCAAGATTCCCTTTTAGATGCCACCCGCTAGAAACTGCTATTTTTATAATACCGAAACTACCCCTCCGCGCGAATTGGTCATCTATATGTATTTGAATTCAAAAAACTCAGATCTGGATTGCGATTTTCGTCTTCTTCTTCTTCACGGGAAATCTGAATTCCATTGCTCTCATATTCAGCAGAGATCGCAAAGATCGTTCGTAGTTCGGTGTGTTTTTCTTCAGTCGAACTCAGATCATCGCTCGTCATCATCATCACCATCATCATCATCTTCATCGTGGAGACATTTGAACTCAGATCTTCAATTGTGGAGAGAAGATCTTTCTTCTTTTTTTCCATAAGAATTATCATCGCTTTGAAAGAAGAACGAAACTCTTTATTCCTGAAAAAACTAAATTACACGTTTTAACACTGGAAATGACCATTCTCCGTCTTAATTAGGACGGAGAATGGCATTCTCCGTCTTAATTAAGACGGAGAATGCCATTCTCCGTTTCCGTCTTAATTAGGACCGAGAATGGCATTCTCCGTTTTATTTAAGACGGAGAATGGCATTCTCCGTCCTAATTAACACGGAGAATGGCATTCTCCGTGTTTCTAACACGGAGAATGGTCATTCTCCTGCGTTTTAACACTAGAATGACCATTCTCCGTGATAAATTACACGGAGAATGTCATTCTCCGTCCTAATTAAGACGGTGAATGGTCATTCTCCGTTTAATTTAGCACGGAGAATGACCATTCTCCGTCTTAATTAGGACGGAGAATACCATTCTCCGTTTTATTTAACACGGAGAATGGCATTCTCCGTTTTATTTAAGACGGAGAATGGCATTCTCCGTGTTTCTAACACGGAGAATGGTCATTCTCCTGCGTTTTAACACTGGAATGACCATTCTCCGTGTAAATTAAGACGGAGAATGTCATTCTCCGTCCTAAAATGTCATTCTCCGTCCTAATTAAGACGGAGAATGGTCATTCTCCGTGTAAATTAAGACGGAGAATGCCATTCTCCTGCATTTTATGGTTAGCTGAAACTTTGGAGGGCCATAACTTTTGACTGGGAGGTCGAAACGAGGTCCCGTTTGTCGCAAAATGAGCGTATCGTCGAGGAGACTGAAAGTAACAGCTTCACAATTAGACGGCCTTTCGAAATTTTAGATTCGCAAAAAAATGATGTTTGGACCTCCGTTTTAGCACTTTTGTCGTTCGTCCCGGTCTTTCCGAAATTTTTCGACGAGTTTTTGAAAATTTTTGAGGAGAAAACCTAGATTCGAAAGTGAGCAGCGTATGGAAGAAGATGGAGTATTGAAACGTTTTTTTAAGAGCAGTTTTGTGAGTGTTTCCAATAAATTAAAAGGAAGGGCAAAAGGGTCATTTGGAACCCGCTTTGGATAAGTTTCTCTAATTCTGGGCACGCGATGAAAGTTTTTTTAGCGGTGGGTTTTACATAAAACTTTTTTAGTTTTTGGGCATTTCATAAATCTTCCCTGTATTGTATAGTGATTTTATAGACAATTAAATCGTTGTGCTCTATTTTTCACAATCAAAATGATTTTGTATTTAACTTCTGTAAGAAAAAAATCAGTTGGGTATTCCTAGCCCTACTTCTCTTTTAATGATAACAGAATATAGACTTAAGTTCAGAGATCCAAAATATCGTTTCCCAACCATCAAACTGTAGAGCAGCCACCTCAATTGACTTGGAGGCTTACTTGAAGGTCTTCTAATGGAAGCCAATTGGGTCCCAATCTGAATCGATTTTTGGATGTGATGGTCTGCTAATGATGCGCCAAGTTGCACTAGTCTTCTTGACCTCGAACCACCAATGCGTAAGAAATAAGTCCTATATTTCTTTATGGTATAGAATATACTTGGTTCTGAGATCCACAATGTCGAACCATCTAGCACCTCAATTGACTTGGGGATATGATGTTGAAGGTCCCCTAATGATGCCAATAGGCCAACATCAACCTCGACTTGGAAACTTCAAGTTCTTGTAATGATGCCAATTAAGTTGCATTAGTCTTCTTGAACTCAAACCACCAATTGATCTCTCCTACAGCTATCTATCGTAATTTTGGGATGTGATGGTCTTGTAGGGTCTGCTTGGCAATTGTAGGGATAGCGGTGTTATGAGGTATTTTTAGAGTACCGATTATGAGGGGTCCGATTTTGGATTGTTTTTAAGTAGCGGCTTTTAAACCAGTCCAATCCATGCTTGGTAATTCACTACGAGCGATTCTGAAAGTTTTTTACACGAATAAAATTAAATAGGAAAGGGTATCAGTGGTTATAATTATCTATTTTTTGTGAGGATATAAATGGAATAAAATAATAAAGCCGCTCAAAATCTACCGGGTGTTTATAAATCCACCCAAAATTACATTACACCGGTTTTGAAGGATTTTTGAGTCCGCCAAAACCAGTGACTCAAAAAAATTAACAAGCAGAGTTTTCATAAACGGTCGGTTCAAAAACACCCCATAACCGGTAAAAATACCGTTACCAGGCAGACCCGTAAGGAAGCTATGTGTAATGTTTCCCTCAGGCCACAAACCTGACAGACTCCTAGACGGAACAGTAACATGACCAAGGTCCCCACCTGAAGAATTAATTTTGGGATGTGTCTTCTATTAATGATGCCAGTTTCTTTAATGATCAAGTAAATATAGAGCACCCTCACCTCAATTGTCATACAAAATGACCTGAAGATCTTCTAATGAAGTCATTTTGTATGATTGTTATTGTGTTAGATGAGAGAAAACAGTGTAAAAATATGCATATAGAAATTTACGATATAGTATCCATATGAATCACAAGAGTTACACGTACAAACAAATATTGTATTGTGAAACTCTACCTTATGAAATCTTCGACGAACTCTCTCCTTCTTTTCCTCTTTAGAATTCCTTAGCCTCCTTAACCTCAGTACAAATTTGGATTAGAAAAAAAATCCTAATATACCTCTCCTAAATGTTTCGTAAGTCAGGATAAATATGAACCGTCCAAAGTAGCCCTTAAATGAGACCCGCATATCAATACCAGACTGAGCGGCATAACAACGCTTTTCAACCCCAAAAGTTTATGAAAAATATGGTACCGGTCTAAAGTTGTTACTACAAACTTGCACATATCTGAACGTTGTTTGTTGTTTCGACTACTCACGAGTTTCTCGATTAAAGGACGGCGTCCGTTGCACTCTGTAGTTGAATACAAGCCATTTCATGAATAACATGTCACCACTTAATTGAAGAAAACAATTTCTAGCTTGTTACATGAAAAATATAAAATTTTGAAAAATCTGACCAAAGTTTGACTTTAATATTAAGTGGTTGAATAATGATTTTTTTAATATATTATTGAATGTTAAGATTATTGTTAAATGTAGTAGTAGTATATATATCCATAATGTAAAAAAATATTTTTGTAATGAAATCTTTGTGACTATCGAATCATAAAAAAACAAATAAAAACGACTACTAGGTTGGTTGGTTTTGAACGTAATCTTCTGCGAAGGACTAGGGGCCTCGTTGGTACACTCTAATGTAATCGAAATGGCAATATAATCAAATAGAAAGAAAAAAAAAATATTCTATTTGATTACATTACGATTATGATTACATTACAGTGAATCAAACGAGGTCTAGATGGAACGCAACATGACTAGGGAAACAGTAACACTAGTTGGTTGTTTGGTTTTGCTTCTGCTTTTCAAAAAGCAGTCTCCATCCTACTTCTATAAAAATCCATAAGTGGCTCTGCTTCTCTCTTGCCTCCTCTGCCCCTATATAAATGGAAGGGAAACGAGTACGAGAGTATATTCAATCAATCAGACATCTAATCCCATCCATACAATGTGCTCCTCCTTCCTTTTGTGTCCTAAAGCATCATCTTCTACCATTATAATTCTACTTTTTCTTCTTCTCTTCTTCATCATCCCACGCCACCACCACCATCTCCATGTCATGTCTACTCCTGCTATAGTACCAAATCACGACAATGTAACCGACCGATCTTCTCTCCTCGTCTTCAAGTCGAAGATCTCCCTCGATCCCCATGATGTAGTCTTTGCTACGTGGAACGACACCCTTCCTTTTTGCCGCTGGCAAGGTGTCGTTTGTGGCGGCCGCAGGAATCCAGAGAGAGTCGTCTCGTTGCTCCTGACGTCCCTCGACCTAGTCGGAACCATACCACCTCACCTAGCCAATCTTACCTTCCTTAGGAGCATCGACCTCTCCTCCAATAACTTCCATGGGCCGATCCCCCAAGAACTCTCTCGTCTTTCTCGTTATCTTGACCTTAGCAATAATTCGCTCAATGGCATAATTCCGTCCGAACTCGGCCATTGTCTAGGCCTCCAGATGATAAATGTGTCTTTCAACAAGATTGGAGGATACATCCCTAGTGAGTTCGGTTCTCTTCCCTCCCTCTATAGTCTCGATCTAAAGAACAATAGTATTACCGGGCAAATACCGGCCTCTCTTGCCAATGCGTCGTTTCTTAATTATCTTTCAGTGACATGCAATCAACTTTCAGGAGGAATTCCACCATCCTTGGGAGAACTCTCTGCACTAAAAGTTCTCGGATTGAGTTTTAACAATCTGGAGGGATCCATCCCGTATTCCTTATGGAACCTCTCCTCTCTTGAAATACTTAGTTTTGGCATGAACCAGCTCCATGGCTCCCTTCCACGGGATTTAGGCCAGGCACTCCCACACCTTACACATCTATATGCCTACTATGCCAATCTGCATGGCTCCATTCCTATCTCTTTGTCGAATGCTTCGCAGCTTAGTTTGATTTCGCTTTCCCATAACAATCTCAATGGAAGGATTCCTCCAGACCTAGGGAGTTTACGACATTTACGCAAATTGATTCTAGGTGATAATCAGTTGGAAGCTAGGGAGCCCATTGATTGGAGCTTCCTTACTTCTTTAAGAAATTGCACCATCTTAGAGGTGCTGCTTATGCACCAAAACAACATTGGAGGCTTATTACCAAATTCAATTGCAAACATTTTCAGCACTCTACAACTGCTAACAATAGGAGAAAACTCCATAGAAGGAAGCATCCCTCCAGAGATTGGAAATCTTGTCAACCTAACGGAGTTTATTATTCGCAATAACTCTCTTTCAGGTCATATTCCTGCCTCCATCGGGTTGCTCAAGAACTTACATATAGTAGACTTCACATTCAACAATTTTTCTGGAGAAATCCCATCCACTGTGGGCAACCTCTCACTATTAAATGAGATTTGTCTAGATTTCAATAGCTTTAGTGGAAGTATCCCAGCCAGCCTTGGCAACTGCAAGTCTTTGGATTTTCTGAATTTTGATCAAAATAAGTTGACGGGCATAATACCTAAACAACTTTTCAGTATCTCTATCCTCAGCAAAGGGTTGTAAATTGCGAAAAATCAGTTAACAGGCATGATACCTCCGGAAATAGGGAACTTGATAAATACAAAAGAGATACGGTTGTCTGGAAACAAATTGTTAGGGAAAATACCCAATAGTCTTGGCAAATGCCAGGTTCTGGAAGTCCTTACTCTTGATAGAAACTTCTTTGAAGGAAGTATCCCTACATCATTAAGTGCATTAAGAGGCCTTCAACAGGTCGATCTTTCGCAAAATAATTTTTCGGGGAAAATACCGCCTTTCTTATGGGACTTTCCTTTTCTACATTATCTAAACCTATCTTTCAATAATTTTGAGGGCGAAATGCCCAGAAAAGGGGTCTTCGAAAATAAGAGTGAGGTTTCGGTCCTTGGCAATGATAACCTCTGCGGGGGCGATCCGGTTTTGCATCTACCTATTTGTGCATTTTCAGGTCCTAAGGAGAAACATAAGTCTCAAAAACTTACAGTGATTATTTCAGTTTTTAGCGGATTTTTGGGCCTGTTCTTTCTCTTCCTTTTTGTTGCTTACCGTCGTTGGATATGTCAAAGATCAAGAAGGAGACCTATAAAATATTGTACCATCAAGGAGCAACATATAAGTATCTCATATGCTGAACTAGTCAAAGCAACAAATAGATTTTCTGAAGAAAACCTAATTGGTTGTGGTAAATTTGGTTTTGTATATCGAGGAACGCTAGATGATCATGAGCATGGTGCTAAAGTTATTGCAGTAAAAGTATTTAACCTTCAACAACTGGGAGCCTTGAAGAGTTTGTAGCTGAGTGTGATGTTTTTAGAAATATCTGACACCGAAATCTTATCAAGATACTGACTACATGTTCAAGTGTGGATTTCAAGGGCAACGACTTCAAAGCAATGGTTTTTGAGTTCAAGCCCAATGGCAGTTTAGAAAGTTGGTTGCATCCGAAAGAAAAAGATCCTTTTGGACCAAAGACATTGAAGCTTATTCAACGGATAAATATAGCGATCGATGTGGCATCTGCATTAGAGTATCTTCATCACCATGGCCAAGCTCCTATTATTCATTGTGATTTGAAGCCAAGCAATATTCTTCTTGATGATGACATGACAGCCCTTGTGAGTGATTTTGGGCTAGCCAAATTTATCAACAAGTCCACAACAAGTTCTACTAGCTCCTTTGGAATTAAAGGAACTATTGGGTATATTGCCCCAGGTTGGTCAGTTATCAAGATGCTTTTTTTTAATATAAACTTTTGTTCTGATT
Source organism: Iris pallida (assembly GCA_029216955.1). Classification (NCBI taxonomy): domain Eukaryota; kingdom Viridiplantae; phylum Streptophyta; class Magnoliopsida; order Asparagales; family Iridaceae; genus Iris; species Iris pallida. Next base: position 8,018,724 of record JANAVB010021799.1, read on the forward strand.
TTGAAAATTGTTATTCATATTTACCTTATTCTTGATAGCTAGAATTTAATTTAATTGAATGACATGTCGAGGAGAACTTAACAGGACTCATATGACAATAACTCTAAAACTGATCCAGGTTTGAGATAGTCATTTCATTTGTCCTTACATGGCATGTCTTCAACACGGCACTTTCTCGACACTCATGTCAGAGATGTCTCACTCAATTATAAGCTCCAAAGAGACCAAAATAACGGTTGGAAGTCATTTTGTATGGTTTTGATTGACCTAAACATATATGAGATATAGAAAGCGTACATGTATTTCATATTGTACCCGTATCCTAAATCTTAGAACTTTCTGAAACCTAGCATCTACCAGGAACATACATTAATAATAAATATAGATATTATTAAGAGCTTTGGAGTAAAATATGTAGATAGATATATTTTTATGCAAATATATAACATATATCTGTAATGTATACGTATCTTAAAATTTCTAACAATGTTGCATTCCATATCTATTATGTGTGTATCATATCTGCTTGCATGTCTTTTGTAACCTAGTTCTTAGGGGAAGCTAAGAATCATTTTTAGTGTTTGCTCTTTTTAGTGCGTTGTGCTTAATATCTTAACATGTAAAGGTCAGTCCAAATCTGGAGTAAGGAGAGTTACATTATGTAGAAGACATCCAACACAAAACATTGTAGGATCTCTACGAAAATTAAATTACTCGACACAAAAATTTGGAATAAATATGGCTTTGTTCTTGTTGTTGTTGTCTACTCTATTACCAGAAGTCTAATTAACTATTGGTGTTTGGTCCAAATGAAGAGTATAGAATGACCAACAAAGTTTCTACTCATGGAGATGTCTATAGCTATGGAATACTTCTAATGGAGCTATTTACTGGGAAGAGACCTACAGATGGTGCTTTCAAGGGAGGCCTAACGTTTCGTACGTTCGTCAACGATGGATTTTCTGAAGGGGTCATGAACACCATTGATGAATGCTTGCTAGAAAATGGAGTTCAAGCTACCGACCCTTCTCAAACTATAAATCTTACAAAAACTTTTGAATGTGTTTCTTTGGTGCTTAGAATTGGTCTTCTATGTGTAGAGAATAATGGTTCTATATATTTATTGATTGGCTACTCCATTACTTATAGGGAGTCTAGCTCCTCTTCATATTATATTTTCCAATGTGGGACTAAATCCCTTATTAGTTCTCAACACTCCCCCTCAAGATGGACGATAGATATTAATCATGCCCATCTTGTTACATAGCTTAGACAGACTTAATGAACTAAGACCCTTAGTCAGACAGTCTGCCAATTGTTCTTCTGAGCGAACATGATCAATCTTCAGTATTCCTTATTATAGCTTCTCTTTGATGAAGAATCGATCGATCTCGATGTGCTTCGTTCTGTCGTGCTGCACTGGATTGTTAGCTATACTTATTGCAGCTTGACTATCGCTCAGAAGACGTAACGGTGCTCCCTTGTCCAGCTTCAACTCTGTCAGCAACGCTTTCACCCACAGCAACTCCGACGCTCCTAAAGCTATTGCTCTGTATTCTGCTTTAGCTGTAGACCGTGCTACCACAGACTATTTTTTACTTCTCCATGAGACCAAGTTTCTTCCTACAAAGACACAATATCCCGTGGTAGACCTTCTATCGTCTATGCAGCTTGCCCAGTCTACATCGCAGTATCCCTCAACTTCTATACATCCATTCTTCTTGAACCATAGCCCTTTCTCCGGCGTCCCTTTCAGATATCTCAAGATCTGTAACACTGCATCCATATAACCCGTTCTTGGATCATGCATGTAGCGACTTACTACACTCACCGCAAATGAGATATCAGGATGAGTGTGTCCCAGATAAATCAATCTCCCTACAAGTCGTTGATATCTTTCACGATCAACTGGCTCTCCTGCTTCTGCTCTCAACTTGCACTTCTGGTTAATTGGGGTGACTGCTGCTTTGCATCACAGCATTCATGTCTCCTTCAGCAGATCTAGTGTGTATTTTCTTTGTGAGAGAACAATTTCTTGTTCGCCTTCACATACCTCGATACCTAGAAAGTACCTCATCGCTCCTAGATCCTTCACTTCAAACTCCTTCGCGAGTTTTGATTTTAGCTTAGCGATCTCGGCTTCATCATCACCTGTGATTACTATATCATCTACGTATACAGCAAGTATAGTGATGTGGCCTCTTGCATGCTGAAGAAAGACAGTATGGTCTGCATTTGCTTGATAGTATCCCATGCCTGTAACAGCCTTTCTGAATCTGTCAAACCAGGCTCGAGAAGATTGCTTGAACCCATATAGCGACTTCTTTAGTTTGCACACTTTTCCATGTGACGTCCCTCCGTCTGATTCTGTAGCATAGCACCCTGGCGGGAGTTCCATGTACACTTCTTCTTGTAGGTCCCCATGGAGAAAGGCATTCTTCACATCTAATTGGAATAGCTTCCACCCATAGTTTGCTGCAATGGAGACCAGAGTTCTTACAGTGCTCATTTTTGCTACTGGAGCAAACGTCTCATCATAGTCAATGCCATATGATTATGTGTATCCCTTTGCAACCAACCTTGCCTTGTATCGTTCCACCTTTCCTTCTGACATCTCCTTTACTGTGTACACCCATTTGCATCCCACAGTTTTCTTTCCTTTGGGTAATGGAACCAGCTTCCATGTCTTATTTTTTTTAGTATCCCAAGTTCTTCCATCATTGCAGCTTTCCACCTTGGATCTTTCTTTGCTTCCTACCAACTTTTGGGCAACGAAGTAGAGTCTAATGATGCAATGAAGGCTCGATAATTCGAAGAAATGTTAGAATAAGACAGGTAGTTGGAAATATCATGTTCATAATCATCAAAACGACTAGGAGCCTTACCCGCATTGATGCGAGAAGATCTCCTTAAGGGAGCAATAGGTGGTGGAGAGATCATACCATCAGAGTCAGAGAGCTCCGCATCAGAATCAGATTGATTCTGTACGGGGGTAACATCTTCAGGAGTTGGAGCAGGAGTAGACGAAGGACTTGGTACAGTAGGCACAGGGCACGGTACAGGCACAGTACTGGACTTCTGATGTCTCCTTCTGTAGACTTGGAGCTCCTTTTCCATTATCTGTTGCTCCCCCTGTTTAACATATGTATCTTCTTCACCTTCTATATCGGAGTCACTGCTTTCTCCCCCTTTCGTCCAGTTTTCTATGACCGGGCATGGGACCGATCAGGGGCGGCCCGGAGGAGGGGCAAAGAGGGCTTGCGCCCTGGGCCCCAAATCCCAAGGGGCCCCAAAAAATTTTAAATGTTAGTAATAATAACAAATAATAAAACATTGTTATTCTGATTTCTTCTTCAAAAGTCCATGGTCGAAAAAAAATTATTATAGCAATTCAACAAATAGGACATGGCGCATAGGAATTGGATAGACGTCCGATTCTTCAATTTCAAAGAAAACACTAGTCTTCCCATCACTTCAGATTTTCTTTTGCATTTCAGAGGGGAAAAAGTTCTTCACGTCGCTTCCGATTTCAGATGACCAGCAATAAGTTTTTTTTTGTATTGTTCAGTTTAATTCTCTCGTCATTCTCTGAAACACAAATTTTTAAGTTTCTTCAATTTCTTATTCTAGAATCCTTCACAAGGATTCCGCGAAGTAAGACTACACAAAGAAGGCCACGGCGGCAGACAAGCTACTCTCTTTCTCTCTGGCCTCTGCTTGAGCCTTGACTCGAAGAGGAGACAAAAAGGTGAGATAGAGGTATCAATGCGAATATGATATTTTAGCAAGACTTTTATTTTGAGAATTGAAATATTTTGTAACATTTCATCATGATGTTGGCTTTGTTATATTTTTTGAGTTCCCTCTGTCGTCGATGATTGAAGACAATCCTCTTTGCCCCCATCTTTTGAATGAGGGGTTCTATTAATGTAGTTTATTTTTTTCGAAAGTTCCAAGTTATATTTACATATAATCTACATTGCCAGACACAAGCACAGACTTGAAATTTTGCATCTTTTAAAAATTATGATACGTATTGTTTGTAGTAGATCTTCGGTCTTCCTTCATCATATCTCTATTTATGCACGTTTTCATTGTAACTAAGTTTCAATAAGCTTTTATAGTATATTTAGCTCACTATGTGTTGTGAGTTATAGTTGATTCCACGTTGGTGTTGAATATCGATGAGCCGATAGCGATGAGTCTTTTCGTTTATCTTTGCACTTAAGATTTCACACTTAAAATTATAGGTTCCTAGTGTTGAATATATTTTTGTAAATATTTGCACTTAAGATTTCACACTTAAAATTATAGGTTCCTAGTGTTGAATATATTTTCGTAAATCTTTGCACTTAAGATTTCACAATGATTTCGTTTTCAAACTGAAATATTTGTAACTTTTGTTCCTCTTGTAACTTTTGTTCCTCCTATTTTGGCTTTTTATTATGTTTCTTGAGTTTCTTGTTGTTGATAAATTAGGCAAACAACTCCATATATCTTAATCCTAGTATTGAAAAAAACATAAACAAGAAATGCTAAATAACATATTGCATCAGATTTTTTTTTAACCACGAAAGTAGTATTGCCATTTGCCAATATATATTCATGCAAAATTTAATATTAGTTGGCATATATCAGGCCCCAGTCAAAAAGAGTTCACTTTGATTTATTGTATCATGCAAATAAAATTTGATACTTTATTTTCAATATATTTTTTGAAGAAGGGGCATCATTTTGTATTTAGTCTTGGGCATCAAAATGTTCCGGCCCGGCCCTGGGACCGATCTGACTACCACAGATGGGCTTAATTTCTCCCCCTCACATCTAACACCCTCTATGTTAGGTGTGTCACCAAACGCCGAACCGTCATCCGAACCATAATATGGTTCCAGTTCTCTGAATGTAACGTCCATGCTTACAAACATCTTCCGCTCAACTGGGCTCCAACATGTGTAACCCTTCTGAGTTGTTGTGTACCCGACAAAGACACATTTAACCGCTCTAGGATCCAGTTTGCCAACTCCTGGCCTATTATCTTGGACAAAACATACACATCCAAATACTTTTGGTGGAACAGTGTACGTGGTTGCACCAGTAAGCATCTCCAGCGGTGTCTTCCAGTCCAATACCTGAGATGGCATTCTGTTGATGAGATAAGATGCCGTTAACACCGCCTGCCCCATAGGTGTTTCGGAACATTCATAGCCAGCATCATCGTCCGTGCGACCTCCAGCAGGTGTATGTTCTTCCGTTCGGCCACACCATTTTGTGTCGGTGTATAGGCACAGGAAGTTTGGTGTAGTATACCATGAGTGGATAAATACTCAGCAACCTTCCTATTTATACACTCCGTCCCATTATCAGACCGTAAGCACTTAATTTTAGTGCCATATTGAGTTTCTACCCGGCGATGAAAGTCCCAAAACGCCTCAAAGACGTTACTTTTATTTTTCATAAGGTACTCTCATGTCACGCGAGTATAACAATCAATAAAAGTGACGAACCATCGAAAACCGTTAATACCGGTTGTAGGACAAGGGCCCCATACGTCTGAATGTATCATATCAAAAGCAGCCGAACTTCTACTACTTGAACTCACATACGTGCTTCTGGTATGTTTACCCAACTCACAAGCATGACAAAATAACTTGTCTGTATTAGCCCTTTGATATAAGGACGGATACATTCGACTAATAATTTTAAAAGAAGAATGACCGACACGCTGGTGGTGGAGGAGCAATTCATCTTCTCCACTGCACCGTGAAGCTTCCGATGGTGTATTTGCTACCAGAGATGCCAAAGCTTTGTCCAGTCCAGTCTTGTCCAAGTACCACAGCCCCTTATACCATGTGCCAGTCCCTAGTCGTCGTCCTGTCCCCTTCTCCTGAAAAGTCACCGTAGGAATGTCAAAGGAAATAGTACAGTTAAGATCAAGGATAATGGCACTAATAGAAAGAAGATTAACAGAAAAAGACGGAGCATGTAAGACATTGGTGAGAGTGAGAGAAGGGGTACATGCGATAGTGTCTTTATCCATGACAGGGCTGGAGTTACCATCAGCAGTCTGAATGCTCTCCGGCGTCGGTAGGTGAGTATAGTCCTGGAACTCACCACGGGATCCCGTGAAATGGCGAGATGCCCCAGAGTCTATAATCTAACTCGGTTGGTGGACAGCTGCTGCCAGAGCACGCGCATGTATACCTGCACCGGTTTGGGCAAAGTAAGTGATGTGGTCCCCCAAGGTAGAGGACACCCCAGTACTGTCGTCCGAACCCAGCTTCGTACCACGTAACTTCGCGAGGAACTCCTTCTCAAGAGGGGTTAACTCAACCAGGTGATTGTCACCCCCTTCCTCCGCCAGATTAGCTTTATGTCCTCCAGAATAATTTTTCCTTCTACCAGCATAACCGCCTCGACCACCACGATGTCCTTCGTGGTCCCGTCCACGATCACTCGACTGACTGTGCAGGGGATTTGGACAAAATCTAATGTAATGTCCTGAGTCACCACAGTTATGGCAAACACCGACCACAGAGGGAGGCTGATTGAAGGCGGCAAGGGCAGACTTGTCAACAGTGGCTTACTCCTCCTGGAAAGAGCCCTTGTTGGGTATCAACTTCAAGCGATCCTCTTCTTATGCCATGGCAGCTATGGCTTCGTCTAAGGTGGAAAGCATGGGCTGTGCCAGGAGGACATTCCTTCTATTCTCAAACACAGGGTTAAGACCCTTCAAGAACTTCATCATCCGTTGTCGTGAAATATAATCCAGGAACTTTTAGAAATATTTTGCAAAGGCTGGTTCAACTTGGGCATCTTTCAACCCAAGAGGATCATAATGATCCAGATCAGACCAGAACTTCTTCAACAGTACCGCATACTCAAAGATGGTACGGTCGTCCTGGGCCACCCTATCAAGTTCATCCTGCAGTTGGAAGACCTGCATAGGATTGTCCGAGCCTGAGTACATATCCTTCAAAGTCCGCCATATATCAGCAGCAACCTCCATCGCCTCTATATTTCCCGACACCTGGTCGGTCAAGGAGGCAGTCAACCATCCAGCCACAACATTGTTGACAATGTCCCAAACAGCAAACTCCTTTGAGGAAGGATCATCTGGCATCTTGGTTTGGCCATTGACATAGCCAACCAAGTCACGTCCCTTCAGCGTCCGCATGGCCTGCCGTGACCATTTCAAGTAATTGGACGTGACTTCCAACTTCGTCTCCAGCTTGTCCAGCTTCACCATTTTGTAGGGTGACAGATCTACATCAGTATGGATTACACGTGGGGTCGCCTCGGTTAATCTCTTTGATAAAATATCATCAACCAATGCCTGCATCTCATCTGCTGTCAGTTTACCACGGATCGAATCTATGGCATCTTCAACGGTGATTCGTCGTCGTCGGCTTCGTCGTTGTCGTCGTCTTCGTCGACTTCGTCGTCGTCGTCCTTTTTGTCGGCTTCGTCGTCATTGTCGTTATGTAAAGTCTTCAACAGAGACCGTACGAATGCACTGTTAACATAGCCAACACCGACGCGCGCATAGAAAACCTAATTTGCAGATCGAGAACGAAAAACAAATAAAGCATTTGTAATTTTGGAGGGCGTAATCTAGGAACAGAAGGTGCAAATAAAGCATTTAACATCCATCTGTCGTCGAATAACTGTCCACATAATCTCTCTCGCAAAGTAGGGTTTTTTATATTATATTTTTTTATGGGAAGAAAAAAAAGGAGGGGGGTTACAGCAGCAAGTACGGAAGAGGGGGAGCGACGGAGGGGAGGGCAGCAGCAGGTGTGGGGGGGTCGGCAGTTGGTGGGGATCGACAGGGAGTGGGGGGCGTCAGGCGGGTGGGTTCGGCAGGGGGTGGGGATCGGTAGGGGGTGGGGGAGGACGTCGGGCGGGACAGGCCGGGGGTGGGGATCGGCAGAGGGGAGGCGTCGGGCGGGAGGGTTAGGGTTAGGGGCAGCAGGGGGAGGTAGTCGGCAGGGGGTGGTCGGCAAGAGGGGGCTTAGGGTTAGGGTTAGGGTCGGCAAGAGGGGGAGGGTCGGCAGGGGGGGTGAGAAAAATATTTTTTTTTGGTTATGGCTCTGATACCATGTAGAGAATAATGGTTCTATATATTTATTGATTGGCTACTCCACTACTTATAGGGAGTCTAACTCCTCTTCATATTACATTTTCCAATGTGGGGCTAAATCCCTTATTAGTTCTCAACACTATGCACAAAAGATTTGCCAACAGGGCGAATGGAGATTAAAAGGGTAAAGAATGAACTGAATGAGATCAAGAACATATACTTTGAGAGCTATAAAGAACTGTGACAAGGTCAATCCCACTAGTATTTAATGCTATAACTAAATGAAAGTGATGCCTTAATAAGGAATTTGAAAAGTTATTTCTGATTTCATTATGTATCACTCTTGTATCTCTTGTATGAGACTTATTGTCTATTAATAAAACTTCCTATTATGGCATTATATTTATCATCCTCTTCCTTTACCTCTACTTACAAGGTCAGTTCCAGTGACACATATTATTGCCAAAAATCATGTACTTGGTTGTTTGTTATTATCTTCAAAAAGAAACAAGTGTACTTATCTTGTCATAAGATGTTTCACTGTCATAAAATATTTGATAAAAGAGGGAAGAAAGAAGCAGGAAAGCAACACAACACCTATTTTGGTATGGCTTATTTTATTTTTGTTTGGTTTTTCCATTTTTAAGATAAACTAGAAAAAACTGTCGTTGCATGGACACGGATACGATACGTCATGTTGAGGACAAAGCAACACAACACATATTTTGGTACGCCCTAATTAATGTATTTTGGAGTGTCTGATACGTGCCCCTAGAATTTTTGATACGTGTCCGACACGACAACGAGCACATGATTTTTGCAAGGACCGTGCTTTCTGTGGGGGGGAGCTCTTTATGGTTCATGTGATTATTATCTTTGTCTAATCACCCTAATGTTAAACCTAATTTATCACATAGCTAAAAATTGTTAAGAAAAGATTGCAGATAAAGCAACACATTTCATGATAACATACGACCAAGGAGCAAAATTTTTGGAGGGCCGAGCGCATGAGTTTGCAGAACTAATGGATGAGTTCTGAATCATAGAATCAGTGTTCACTCTATATTAGAGAAAATCTATTGCGCAGGCTGGTTAAGTCATCCAACTACCCATGCCGTTAATCGACTGAGAGCTCGACATTTTCATTCGAATTTTGAAGCAATCTTCCTGGAACTGGATGGGAGTCTTCTTTTGCTACCACACTAATAACAACTTAGACATTAGTTGGGAGGTTAACATGGACTGAATGTTCAAATGGTATTTAGAGAGGATTTAAAAGTTTTTCAGAGATTTGAGAATCTAGATTTGGGAATCCTTTCTTGGAGATGACCACTTTCGAAATTGTTGTATGGCTAGCTTAGTACTAGCTCATTACTAGCAAATGCTGATGTGGCGGAGAGAGATAACCAAGTTTACAGGTTTAGCTGGTTAACATTAACATTAATATTATAATTAACATTAACATTAATATTAGAATTAACATTAATATTAAACTTTTAGAGTTCTTCTTCCACAATAATATTTACGGATTTATTTCCTAGAATAGTTTTTTTTTATTTTTAAGTTGTTGTTTTGGATTAGATATTATTATTAGTTGTTCGTATCTCCTCACATCACATGCCTCTAGTTCAAATAGAGGTACATGTAGTTCATAAATGTACCAAGAAATTTAGAGTTCTTCTTCTACAATAATAAAATTCCCCCACTTCTTCTTTAATATATTTTCTCCTCTTTGGTTGCCATCAGTGCAATCAGATCAAGGAGGCGTAGGACGTGAGATGACGCTCCAACCGCCCTGGCGATCAAATGAGGCATATCATTAAGAAATATCTTTAATGAATGTAATATATTTACATTCCTTGAATAGTTTAGGTCAAATTCTACTAAATATAATGAATGTAATATATTTACCTTCCATATGAATAGTTTAGGTCAAATTAATCCTATTACATGGGGATGGGCACGGTTCGTGTAATGCCCCGCTCCGTACGAGGCATTTGGTTGGCTTGTTGGATGCTATCAGGATGTTGGACCGTGACTTATGTTGGGAATCAGGAGAATTGAGACTGATGCAGTCTCTCTTAGCTGGCTAGACGGAATGGGTATTGGAACGTGGCTCGCTGGTGGAGCTACGCTTAGTGGAATTGTGTGTGATCGGAACAGGAAGACCCTTGTTTGTAGGTGAGTGGAACTGTCCTTCCTCCTCCTTACTCCTTCATGCTTAATAAATGAAGTACTGAAATGCTATGAATTGTCCATAAATGTCCCATGTTTTAGTTGCTGAATAATAGAGATGCTTATGCTGAGAAATTATTGAAATGTACAACACATTGAACTGCTAATGTGACTTGATGCTTGAGAATGAATTGATAACATTATCCCTTATGTTTAATACTGCTGAAACAAATAGAATACTTGAATAATTAGATGCCTTACGAATGATAGAATAAGAAATGAACTGGCTATGCTATCGACCCAATGAACTGAATGAAACACTAGAATCATGTACTTTTTGCATAATTGTTGTTGTTGCCTGTTTCCTTATAAGAAATGAAAAAAAGAATAACGTTCCTATGAAATGAATGAAATGTTGCAGGTCTTATTAAGATGAATGAAATATTGTTTGTTCCTCTTATAAAGGAATGATATGAGATACGTTGCAATGAAGCAATGAATGAGAAATGATAAAGCTGGGATTGTTGAGATCACCAAATGAAATAATGGTAATGATGAAATGAATAAGTCATTGAATATGACTAATGATGTACTGTTGCCTTTACTTTCCTTAATATATTTTACCATGCGATTATGTTCACAATCGAGTCAGACACGCATTCGCATGGTCATGGACAACTTGTATACAAGGTTTGAGTTTTAATTTCCTCGAACGGTACCGGGGCGCCGGGACCGATTCGGCCTAGGAGGAAATAATGATGAGTGCTGTGGGAGCACGGATAATACGGGATGGCATAGAGGCTCGCCACCTACTATGCTAACCGCATTATCTTGAAATGAAATGAAATAAAAAGAGTCCATATGGTTTAACAATACCAGTGACCATGTATTCATGATGCATGCTAATAAATATTTTATGCAGGCAGAGTAAGTATATCTGATAACCTGTATTTGATGCAGGTATGAGAAGTCGGCTATCGGTAAGGAATCAATAATTGTGATATTGTATATGTTGGTTCAACTTGCCTGCTTAACATGCTAAATGAAATGATGCTAAGTTGTTGCCTTTAAAAATGAGAAAACTCTATAACATGCTCAACATGTTAAATGCGAATTGCTAATGCATTGCCTTTTAGATCATTGCCATAACCTTTTGAATGATAACACCAAGTATGCTAAATGATGCCCTTCAAGAAGTATTTCCATAATATGCTCAAACGTGTTAACTCAATATTGCTTAGATGATGCCTTATACAAAGAAATGCTATACCATGCTATGACTTGTTTACTTACTTCAATGTTTCTGCTCAAGAACTGTAAACTGATGATAGGCCCCAAGTAGAAAGATCATTCTAATAGATACTGCTTAAATGGTTCATAAATGTTGGTTTAGGCAAGTGGGTTGGATTCTGCTCGCCAGTACATAGATGATGTGCTGACCCATATTTTGTGGGCAGGTGCTCGTGCTTGGGATATTCTGCACACGATGATTGGCTTGATTGGTCCCGCGGCATCGAAGATTTGTTGGGCATACAGAAGCATTCCTTGTACAAGTTGATGTCTTCTGTTTATAAAGGGCATAATATATGGAACATTGTAATCAGTTGTACTAGTGAGTTGTAAGCCAAGTCGGTATATCGAGTTGTAATCTAATGTATCCAAGTATCAAATGTAAGCTTTGTAGCATTACTCAGTTGGCTTTCAAAGTAAAGTAAGATGTGTTGTAAGCATTGTACTTCAATACAAGTCTTGTACTCTTCTTCAATTATCATTAAAGAGACACTACAACAAATAGGGCATACAATAGCAGTTTATCTATAGCATTCAAGCCTCCCTGCTATAGAATGTCATCATCAATAGCGTTCATTTCGCAGTGCTATTAAAAGAGCGTACAATAGCAGTTTATCTATAGCATTCGAGCCTCCCTGCTATTATAATATCATCATCCATAGCATTAATTGTGAAGTGCTATTAAAAGTTTATACAATACAGTTTATCTATAGCGTTTATGCCTCCCAACTATTTTGCTGTTAACAGAACTTTATATAGCGTGTTATGAACGCTGTTAAAGGTATAGTTTTTTTTGGATGCTGCTTATGTTGCTATGCCCGTATGTCAAAGTAAGGTATCCAGTTCGATTAGGAGCAACATCGTATTCTATATATTTTACATGATTAAAAAAGACTAGCACATTTTGGATGCTATATAAGTTACAACGTCGTAATGGGATTAAATCGTTACCGTAAAAAAAGAATTTATGCCAAGGAGTCTGCAGAATACTCTTCAAATCAAACTAATCTTTCAGAAATTTTATATAAAATTTCTCTTTCCTGGTAAACCGAATAAAAAAATTTAGTAATATATATACGAAATATATCTTTGTATATTTAGTAACTATATATTGACAAAAAAAATTATAAATAAAATAAAATATTGGTTAAACCAAATAACTGAAAATCGAACAGATTTATTCCGTTCGGTTTGGTTCGATATGGGATATTCGGTTGGTTTCAATTTTTGTTATTCGATTTTTGGTCGAATTTGGTATTTGGTAAATCGGTTCGGTTAACCGAGTTAATCGAATGCTCACAATTGAACTATCTACTGTTCCAATCATGGGAGAAGCAACACAATTTTTTTTTTTGATATTAAAAAAAATAAGTTATAGCATGTTGTGACTGCTATAAGAGCAATCCAGTTTTGCTATATAATTTATAGCATTCTCGATAGCGGCGTTCCTGTCCGTTAGATATTAAAAAACTAAATCTCTACCGTCACTACAAAATTATAGTAATTTAGTGACTAACTGGACGACTAATCCTTTTTTTATTGCTAACTTAGCGACAAACTAGCGACTGATTTTCTAGTTATTGATAATTTAGTTTAATTAATAAGATAGTTAATCGCCAGGCCGTTCCTAGATTGTTGCTAAATTTTTGCAATTATCAACGACTAAAATTTTGCGTTGCTAAGTAGTCGATAATTTCTACATAATACATAGCGACTAAAATTTTTGTTGCTGCAAAAACCTGCCCCAATTAAACTCTTCCCCCACAAATATATACTTCCCCCCCAAAATTTCAGTCGCATCCAAAATATACCCCCAAATTAAACTCTTCCCCCCTAAATTAAACTCTTTCCCCCCCAAAATATATACTTCCCCCCCAAACTAACTCTTTCCCAATTTCTTTTCCAAAGCCAGGAACCCTTCCCCCCCAAAATTATAACTCTTCGATCCCCGCCGCCCACACGGGAGCCCCGCCGCCCACATCCAACACCCTCATCCTCCACTTTACGCCATGAGCCCCTCTTCCACGTGCCGCTCCTCTCGTTCGTGACGACCGACTCCGTCCTCTCCTCCCCGTAGCTGACGACGTTTAGGGAGATGTGGGGACCCAGGGTGCTCATGGGGTTGCCCTGCTGCTTCATCCCGACAGATTCTCTGGTACCCATCATCACCTTGGTCAAGAAGTCACTCATCACAATCGGGAAGATCACATTTTCGCTAAAAAGTGAGTTCTTTGTTTGTTGATTTGTTGCTTTGTCTAATGGTTAGGAAAATTAGATTTTTTTTGTGTGTAAATTTTAGATGAACATAGGTTAAACTTATACATTTTAAAGTAATCTTGATTCATGGAACTCTCCTATATACAAATGTTATCATCAAAATATATTAAAAATGCTATGTTACTTGTAAATTTGGACCTGGAATGGGTTGCTTGCTTATTATTTTTTTGGTATAGTTTGGTAATCATAGGCGATCTGTTGTTCATTATATTTTGTCAATATATGATAATATGTAAAATTGCAATGGAAACATTTTAAACAAATAACTTTTTTGGGTATGAAAGCATTTAGAATTTGTTGGATGCAAATTCATTATGTGATGGGTGGAGGACATCACCAGGGTTGACAAATAGATTGCTATTTCTTCTTCCTGGAACGATGTCTTTTTTTTTTCTTGCATTTTATTTTTGGCCAATAGATATAATTGTTGGAAAGGATTCCAGAAAGATTACCATTGTATTTGGAGTGCATTGTCTATGAGAACCAAGGCAAAAGTAGACGTTATGTCATTTTATACTGGTTGAATTTGTGGAACTTAACGCTAATCGAAAGGAAATGAAGATGAAATCGTTTAATGTAGAATGTAAACCATTTGTATCAGATGTTTCTTTTTCTGTTTCCCCACTTTCTTAGCAACCGAACACAACCTAAATAAATAATGCTTGATTAGAATTTGGAACCTTTGGCTCCTTGAATCACATTTTCTCCTTCTCTTTTATTTTTTATTTGTCGATTTATATTATGGTATTAAGCCTTGCTCTGCTATATCTTTCTTACATTGCTTAGTCTGCTACCTATTGTTCCTTCACTTGTTTCATGAATTTTTTTATGTATTTAATGCTTTAGGTCTAAAAAACTCCATGTTTTTTTTTGTTTTGGTAGGAATATACAAGGGACAATGGTTATTTAATGGTTTCATGCAATGGAGGACTTAACCAAATGCGAGCCGCAGCAAAGCACTTAATCAGGCTCCGTATTTGTTTCGGAAGCTTATAATTGAGCTAAGATAGCAAACTTATATACTTTCATAATGCACTTCTTGTTTATTGATTTGTGATATGATTATTATAGTAAGATATTTGAATGTGACACTCATAGTGCCTGAGTTGGCTAAGCCCTCTTACTGGAATGATCCCTCGTGTGTTGCATATTTTAGTTATAGAAAGCTGATTAACTTTTAATTACTTCTCGATTTTAACTATCAGGAGATTCTATCTTATGCACTTATTGGAAATATTATATTGTTTGCTTGTGTAGTGGGTTTCAAGATAATATGATGTGGACCTATTTATCATATCATTAAGAGATGAGTTACGGATAATGAAGAAACTGCCCCTAAGGCTAAAGATAAGGGTGGAGTTGGAATGGTTCATTACATGCCTCCTGTTAGTTGGTTTGACATCTCTTACTACAAACACCAGGTCAAAGTCCTTCTACATGTACCATGCCTCAATAACTGGGTTCCTTATATGACAGTTTGATGAAGAAGCTAACAATTTATTGTTTATTTTGCAATGAGATTCTTCCTACACACCATATTTAAAACAAATATAAGAAGTATGATTCCCATATTAACTATGACACCAAACTAGACACTCTTACAACTGATTTCAACTATCATCTTTCTTTAACTCTAGGCTAAGTCATTATAATAGGTGAGTACAATATTCATAGTGGCCATTATGATAAAAAAAATTGATAAATGCTCAAGGATAACTAAAATACTGACTGGAGTAGCTCTTAAGAACTATCCAACTGCTGAATCTGGAAAATTTCCATCAATTTTATTGATGTGTATGAGTTCTGGATCTTTTCGCTAGTGTGTAGAATTAGGTGTAATTCTTTTGCTTGAATATTAAGCAGTCTAACGGATATATAACTTTATGAGTACAAAAAACCTCATCGGTGTATGATTTTTTTTACCTTCTTAAGAAAGAAAATATTCTTTTTTTAAAACTTTATAGTTTATAATTTATTTATTTTACTATTTTAATGGAAGCAAAAATTTTCTACTCAATCCAGTGCATGGGTTCAATTGGACCCAATACATTCTTAATGAAAGTTATTGTTAGTGCCGGGGCACAATTTTTGATAGAAAATTCTGAAACTGAAACAATTGTACACACAACGTTTCAAATGCAGCACCTTAAAGAAGATGTGCAACAGAGATCCTGGAGGATTCTGAATTACGAGGATCTAAAAAGATTCTACGTAATACACAAAAAATCTAAAGAGACTTTGTGCAAGCAACTATCGACAGTAGAGCTTCTAAAAAGAAGTTACTGTAAAAGGCAACATGTCACTCCCCGTTCCCAGAATACGTATTTTTATACATGTACAACTCATATATATATTTATTTAATATTTATCATGTATCATCATGTATTTAAATTCCTTTAATTTCATGTTAATTAATTATCTGCATTTTATTTCCTGCAATTTATTTTCTGCTTTTAACTTCTCTGCTTTAGTCTTATTGTGGTTCGGCTATGGTTGGTTATTTTTGGGTTCATGGTGGTTCACATGAACCAAACCCCCACCTACCACCACCCTTCCTATTTAAAGCCCCCATCCCCTTCTCTCTCCTCATAACTCTTTCCTTCACCATTACTTCTTCTTCTTCCTCACCACTCTCTTCCACCAACCAACAGCAGGCAAGTACATCTTGCTTCTTGTTTCCACTTGAGAACCATTTTTATGGTTCATTTTTTTTCCTCTCATGATCCTGAGAGAGTTTAGTACTTAGCATTTTTGATTTATTTGGCTTGTTTCTTCTAGATCTAAGTTGTTGTATTCTCGGTTGTTCATGGGTTTTGATCTCCCAACCTAGCGTGCTTTTCGGAATAGATAGTTCATGTGGCAGAGCTTCTCATTCTTCACCATTCTGAACCATGGGAACTTCATTTCTGGCTTAGAACGAAGGTTCTGGCTTGGAACGAAGGTTCAGTCACGCTCACGTTCTTACGTACGTGCGTGAATTTTGAGTCACGCTCACGTTCTTACGTGCGTACGTGAATTTTCAGTCACGCACACGTCTTTACGTGTTAGCGTGAATTTTGAGTCACGCTCACGTTCTTACGTGTTAGCGTGAATTTTTAGTCACGCTCACGTTCTTACGTGTCAGCGTGAATTTTGAGTCACGCTCACGTTCTTACGTGTCAGCGTGAATTTTGAGTCACGCTCACGTTCTTACGTGTCAGCGTGAATTTTTAGTTACGCTTACGTCTTACATGCGTAGATTTCTTATCACGCTCACGCTGTGCGTGCGTGAGTCACTTTTCACGCTCACGTCTTTACGTGCGTGCGTGGATTTCTTATCACGCTTTTTCACGCTCATACGCTCACGATGTGCGTGCATGAGTTACTTTTCACGCTCACGTTACGAGTACGTGAATTTCCCTTCACGCTCATGCTGTGCGTGCCAACGTGAACCACTTTTCACGCTCACGCTGTTTATACGCTCATTCCTACCTACTAGACTTGTTGGCGTGACTTGTTGGCCTTAGCCTAGACTTGTTGGCGTGACTTGTTGGCCTTAGCCTAGACTTGTTGGCGTGACTTGTTGGCCTTAGCCCAGACTTGTTGGCGTGACTTCCTGACCTGGGTGTTTCTATTTGTTCTATAATTTATTCCTTTAATGGTGGCATGATAATTCTTCTATTATATCCTTACGCCTTTTGGCATGAACTTGATAAAATCATGATATGTTAATATTGTTAATACAAATTATTATGTGGAATGTGCCTTGTGTCCTGATTGATTCATGGATACCCAGTATGACTAGAACTTAACCCTGAGAGTCGTAGACTCGACTCCACTGAATACTATTTGATTTTCATGCCTTGTCACCATTGATAATGATTGTGACATTGACTAATAATTGATAATGCGTTCCTAGTTGGAACTAAGAGACTGGCTAGTCGTCTTATTGAATTGATTGAATGAGACACGTTCATGTAATGAACTATTGTAATCGATTAGCCGATCCCGAATATTGACATACAGGCACATGCAGGCTTCAAATTATTTATTTATTTATTTAGTTATTTATTTATCTTACAAAAACAGCATGTGTACTTTATGGTCAAGGCATGATTATTTCGTGGTTAGTTTGATTGTTGCATTACGCTATGTAAGACCTACAACCTAACCGCACGGGTATTGTTGTAGAGTCAGGCATATCGTACCCCGTACGAAAGTACTCATTTGAATGACCATGATCCACAGCATGGAACTTCACTCAACGTAGAGACTATTAAGTCAAATAAAATAATGATGGCATGGAGAGAATGGATTTCTGAGTTCTTACATGGCAGCCCTCTTGGGACTAGTAGTGCCCGACAGGCCGGCTGGTTCCCACAGATACTGTAAATCTGTCACACGGGCAGGGAACGGTATCTGCTTATATTATTAAATGGTACATGGTATATTAACGGCGGGCGTCCCGCTGGGACTCGTCTAATTACATGATTGGCGTAATTGATTGACTGGATAGACTAGCCTTGCTCGTACATAGTAAGAATTGAGGAATCCCTATTTGCATAATTCCAGGATAACTTGGGACTCACAATAGCAAGCCGTAGGAGTTGATTGGCCATTCAAGATGATTTGTTTGTGTACTGTACCTACTCTGTTGCCTAACTGAGATGATCAGAATGTCAGGACATGACGGGCCAACTTCTGTCCTTGTTTGGTTGGGAGGTTGGTTCGAAGTGTCGTGATGTTATGTGAATCCTAGTGGAAAGCAGAGATCTATTATTATATTCTCTTACTTACTGGTTTAATCCTTCATATCGTGCTTTCTTGTGGTACTTGCTATTAGAGGTCTAACCTCTCTGGTTTTGCATGGCCAGATTTAGAGCCGGTTCCCGAGGACTCAGCTTACTTCCACCTCCAAGATGGTCAATACTAGGGGAATGATCGTAGGAGGACTCGAGTGGGTTCCTTACTCCACCGCTCGTTTTGTTATTTACTTCATACTTAGCCGTTTGGCACCGACATGTTAGTCGGATTGTCTTGCACTTACTTTTACATAATTATAATTAAGTCAGACTGCAGCTGATAACAATTGTATATATGTTACTATACCATCTGGCTATGTTTTGTAAAGCCAGATCTCAAGAACATTTTGACTAAGCGTTCGGGACGCCTTACTGCTTTATCTTACATGTTCTCTATTTTTGCTTCTTGTTTGAATGATTAAGACTTGACCATAGTAAGACTTTCATGTAGTATGCACCCCCTCGTCTGGTTAGACAGCATTGATCGTATTATACGGTATTCATCTACCCGTAATACGTAGCTGGCTGAGTCATTCCCCCGCTCTCCAGTATTCTGGTTCTGGGGCGTGACAAGGTTCTAGTGGTGGCCCATGCAGGTCTGATTTCATACTTGTGGGGTGTTTTAGTAGGATGTCTCAATCACATATGTTCCTCCTTGATCTCATGATTCGTTATTCTCAACCCTTGCTTGACATTCCGGTATCCTTTGACTTTATTGATCCTTCATGTCCGGTTGTTTGATTGTTCTCTTGTCCCTTTTCTTAGGGGCACTTCGTCCGCATCGGTCAGAGCTGGACAACAACAAGAGCAGCACGGACAACCTGACCCTGTTGGTCAGCAATAAGGGCCGGTACTAACTCAAGAGGCTATTCAAGAAGAAGTGATAGTGGAAGCAACAGCTGGATCGCAGTATCCGGATGTTCCACCACCAACAACAGTTCCACCTACCCAAGTGGACACCCCAGCCATTCTGGAGATCATGAGAGGAATGATGGCTACTCAGCAACATCAGATGTTGGCCCAGCAGCGCATGCACACTCAGCTACAAGAGCAGAATGTGTTGCTCAACCAAGGATTGCAGACGGCTTTGGAAAGAGGAATGAGGACTGATTCAGGAGCATCAGCCAGGTTTTGCAAGTACAGCCCCCGCCGTTTCGAGGGCACGGAGGATGTCATCTCAGCAGATGCATGGCTTAAGGATATGGAGGCTATTCTGACAGCAGCTAAGGTACTGACAGAAGAACGTGTGGATCTGGTAAAGTTGTTACTTCAGGATCTCGCACGTGATTGGTGGGAATCAGAGGAAGTGGACATCAGACGTCCTGTGGCTTGGGACGATTTCACTGCAAGATTCAAGACTAAGTACTATGGAGTTGTGGCACAGTTTGAGCTACAACAGAAGTTTATCAACCTCAGGCAGGCCGGCAAGACGGTAGATGCTTATGCAGCGGAGTTCTGCAGATTGAGTAGGTTTGCCCCAGAGATGGTAGCGACGGAGCGCTAGAGGGCCATGAGGTTTCAGCAAGGGTTTCATCTTGAACTCTTGCAATTGATAGAGGGGCACAATTACCAAACTTTTGATGAGATATTGACGGCAACTCGAAGGCATGAGATCACCATTCAGAGGCTTACGACAAGGACTGGGGGTCAGAAGAGATCCCACAGTCAGATTGAAGGAGGAGGGGGAGCAGCGCCCCGAACAACAGCACCATCCACGGGCATTCGTATCCACGATGTGGCGATGCGAGGGCCAGCACCACCACCAAGACAGCAGCAACAGCAACAGAGAAAGAACCAGCAACCCCCGGTGGACTGCACTTATTGTGGGAAGATGGGGCACACTAGAGATGTGTGTCGGACATTGAATGGACTGTGTCTGATATGTGGAAATCCAGACCATCGGGTTACCACATATCCCATAAATTCGAGGTCAGGAGGACCAGGGCAGCAGTTTCCTGCTCTGCCAGTACCAGGGACAAGCTAGTATCGAGGACCAGCGGTGGCAGTAAGGCCGTTGGCACAGCGTCCGTTAATACCGCAGGCTCAGATGTTTCGGCAGTAGGGGCCGCCGATGCAGCAACACCAGCATAGACCACCCCAGCATCATCAAGGAAGGGGCCAGCAACAGCATCAGGCTAGGCCGCAGCATGGAAACCAGCAAGGAGGTCGAGGGCAAGCATTCACTCTGTCCTTGGAGGAGGCATTAGCATCGAGAGATGTTGTGGCAGGTAACATTCTCGTCGCCTCATATCCCGCAGTAGCATTGTTTGATTCGGGAGCATCCCATTCATTTATATCTGCACAATTTGTGACACGACTAGGAATGGAGTTCGAGGCATTGCCATGGAGGTTGAATATACTCACTGATAATGGGCTCGTAGGAGTTAGCAGAGTTATTTTAGCATGTAGCGTTGTAGTTTGCGGGCATTCCTTACCCGCCCGGTTGATAGAATTTCCTGTTGAAAATTTCGACGTTATCTTAGGCATGGACTGGCTGAAAGACAGTCATGCGACAATAGATTGTCGTAGAGGGAGTGTGTCTTTTGATATTCCAGGCATGAAGCGGTTCACCTTAGTCAGATCAGAGGCAACTTAGCAAGAGCAGGGAGTAATAACGGCAATGGAAGAAGTTCAGATTCCGAAGGTAGTTGAAGAATTTCTAGACGTATTTTTCGAAGAACTTCCAGGGCTACCACCGATTAGAGATATTGAGTTCAGTATAGAATTGGCACCTGGAACTAAACCGATATCAGATCGAGTTTACAGAATGGCGGATTCAGAGCAGGCCAAGGTATATCAGCATATAGAGGAACTGAAGGAGAAGAAGTTCATCCAAGCTAGCGTGTCACCATGGACAGCACCAGTGGTACTTGTGGGAAAGAAGGATGGGTCATCCAGATTGTGTATCGATTACAGGAAGCTTAACGCGGCAACAGTGAAGAACAAATACCCATTACCCAGGATCGACGACTTATTTGATCAGTTGAGCAAAGCTAGAGTTTTCTCCAAGATAGATCTTCGTTCAGGGTACCATCAGGTGAGGGTTCGAAAGGAAGATATTCCCAAGACAGCATTCAGGTCGAAGTATAGGCATTATGAATTCTTAGTAATGTCGTTTGGTTTGACCAATGCTCCAGCAATATTCATGGATTTAATAAATCGCATCTTTATGCCATACTTAGACCAGTTTGTCGTTGTGTTTTTTGACGACATTCTCGTATACTCTGCTAGTGAAGAGGAGCATGAAGACCACCTCAGAAAAGTGTTACAGGTTCTGAGAGAGAACCAGTTGTATGCCAAGCTCAGCAAGTGTGAGTTTTGGTCGGATCATATTTTATTTTTGGGTCACATCATATCAGGAGCTGGAGTAGCAGTAGATCCCAAGAAGGTAGAAGCAGTAGAAAGTTGGCCAGTACCCAAGACCGTAGCAGATGTACGGAGTTTCTTGGGATTGGCAGAATATTATAGAAGGTTTGTGTCAGACTTTGCAAGGCTTTCAGCACCCATGACCCGCTTGAACCGGAAGGATGTACCATTCGTTTGGTCGGCAGAATGTCAGGCATCATTCGAGACTTTGAAGCAGAAATTGATATCAGCACCTGTTCTTATATTGCCAGTTAGACTCGGAGGTTTTACAGTATATTGTGATGCGTCAGGTAAAGGACTTGGATGTGTCCTTATGCAACATGGGAAGGTGATAGCATATGCATCTAGGCAGCTTCGGGACCACGAGAAGAATTACCCAACTCATGATTTGGAGTTAGCGGCAGTAGTATTTGCTCTGAAGCTATGGAGGCATTACTTATATGGTGACCGAGTGGACATGTACACAGACCATAAAAGTTTGAAGTACATCTTTACTCAGAAGGAACTAAATATGAGGCAGAGAAGATGGTTGGAGTTGATTAAGGATTATGACGTAGAGCTTCAGTATCATCCAGGCAAGGCTAATGTAGTAGCAGACGCTCTCAGCAGGAGAGGCAGCGCATTTATGTTGACAACACAGAGGCATATCTTAGAAGACCTTCAGGAGATGGGCATCGAAGTTATACTTCCTAGTGATGTAGGAGTTCTAACAAGTCTGCAAGTTCAATCCGACTTGGTAGGCAGGATCAAGGCAGCTCAGGCACAGGACCCAAGGATTCAGAAGCTTAGGACAGAGTGTGAGTCAGGACTCAGGAAGGAGATGAGAATTCATAAAGATGGTACACTTGGGTTTGGATCACGTCTATGTGCGCCTAGTGGAGATATCAGACAGGAGGTTATGGCAGAAGCTCACAGTTCTCAGTATTTTATTCATCCTGGAGGGACCAAGATCTACCAAGATATCAAGCAGCATTTCTGGTGGAACGGGATGAAGAGGGAGATAGCTAGATTTATTTTCCGTTGCTTGGTATGTCAGCAAGTGAAAGCAGAACAGCAGAGGCCAGCTAGGTTATTGCAACCGCTTCCTATTCCGGAATGGAAATGGAAGCATATTACAATAGACTTTGTGACCGGTTTACCGAGATCACCAAGTGGTAAGGACGCTATTTGGGTAATAGTGGACCGACTTACGAAGGTAGCACATTTTCTTCCTTTCAGAGTAGGGCAATCTACAGAAAAGTTGGCAGAGTTGTATATGCAACAGATAGTCAGGCAGCATAGAGTCCCTGTCAGTATTGTGTCGGACCGAGATACCCGCTTTACATCACATTTCTGGAAGAGCTTACATCATAGTCTGGGTACCAAGTTAAGATTTAGCACGGCCTACCATCCGCAGACGGATGGACAATCAGAAAGAACGATTCAGACTTTAGAAGACATGTTACGAGCTTGCACTCTAGATTTTGGAGGGTCTTGGGAGAGTCACCTGCACTTAGTCGAGTTCTCATACAACAATAGTTATCAAGCCAGTATCCAGATGGCGCCATTTGAAGCACTATATGGTAAGAAGAGCAGGTCACCGCTTGCATGGGATGATATCGGAGAGAGAAAGATGTTAGGCCCAGAAATGATTGTTCAGACGGTTGAAGTGGTTAAGGGAATTAGAGAGCGACTTCGAGTTGCGCAGGACCGGCATCGTCATTGGGCGGACCAGCATCGTAGGCCGTTAGAGTTCTCTGTTGGGGACCACGTATTCTTCCGGATCTCACCTACTCGTGGGGTCATTAGATTTGGCGTTCGTAGAAAATTGAGTCCGCGGTACGTGGGCCCATTTGTTATCCTTGATCGGATAGGCGATGTTGCTTATCGTTTATCCCTCCCACCTTCGTTACGTGAGGTGCATGACGTGTTTCATGTATCTCAATTACGTAGGTATGTATCGGACCCAAGCCATATCCTCGATCATTCTGAGCTGGTTGTTGGTACCAACCTGTCTTACGAGGAACAGCCTGTGTCCATTTTGGACCGAAGAGAGAAGATACTTAAGAACCGAACAATTAGTCTTGTCCGTGTTGCTTGGGGTCATCACTCCTTGGGAGAGTCAACGTGGGAACGTGAGGATGATATCCGATCACGGTATCCACACCTGTTTGACTCACAAGGTATATCTCTTTCTGTATACCTTGATTGTCCCGATTCTTCATGCTTGTCACCTTATGGGTAGAGCTACTTGATATCGTAGAATGATGAATTTACATATATAGTACTTGCTTTTGATATGGTAATAATGATTGCTTGCTCACTAGAATTATTTGCATTACACTACTAAAATACCCCATATTAGCGACGTTAGAATACGTCGCTAAATGAGGAAAATCCGTCGCTAAACATAAACTGCGACGGATTTAGCGACGAAAATATGACGTCGCGTAATGGCTTGTCGCAGATGACCAATTCGTCGCAGTTCGTCGCTATTTGCGACGAAAGCTAACTCGTCGCTAGACGTCGCAAAATTAGCGACGTCTAGCGACTATAGAGTATGTCGCCAGATTGGCGACGTAGGGCGACAACTTAGCGACGCATTGAACTTTAGATATGATGACATGGCATGTCAGCCACGTCAGCACGTTAGCGACGTCTAGCGACAAAGTTATCGACGTCCGCCTTTTAGCGACGTCTAGCGACAAAGATATGATGATATCCCACTTCAGCACTTTAGCGACGTATAGCGACATCACGTCGCAAGTTAGCGACGTATAGCGACGTTCTATCTCCGTCGCTAGACGTCGCTATACGTCGCAGATTGTATAAAAAAATTAAAAAAAATAATTGCTATTTTTGTTATGCTGTGTGTCTGTGTTTCACATTCACTGTAAACACAGACACACATCATCACAAAAATACACATTATATTTTTTTAAAATTTGGGCAGCACCTCCTTTGTATATCGGATCATCGCTTATAACCCAGCGTAGGTATATTCGTCATCCCCGTCGCAGATAAATGGCAAAACAAGTCTACAACCAATAAAAGTTTACAATCAATAAAAGTCTACAAACAATAAAAGTCTAACAAGCAATACAACCAATAAAAGACGATGGAGCAATATCATCACCCAATACAACTAATAAAAGTCTCGCAAGCAGAGAAAGAAGTATCTCAACCAATACAAGTCAACCACAAATAAGAGTCTCACAAACAGAGAAACAAGTGTATCAACAACAAATAATAAAAAAGACATCACAAAGGACCCCGGCTGCGCATCTGGGATAAAATGATGTCGTACTGCTCCTGTGTGAGCTGTGCAACGTCCGGAGGCAGTGAAACATCTGGAGTCGGCGCCGTCGATGGACCGGGAGGACGCTGCTCTATCTCTCGCAGTCGCTCAGCATGCACAGCCAGGGCACTCACCATCCTCCGACTACTCTCCTCAAGCGAAGTCTGTACCTGATTGAGTGTGGCAGACATGGCGATCTGCGTCCCCTCCAGCTCGATCTGTCTACGCTCTGTGCGCTGCGTAGACTCGATGAGCGTGTGCAAGTTAGCAGCTGTAGCCTGCTGCAGAGTCATCATATCCTGCATACTGCGTTCGATCGCATCAAATCGTCCGGTGATCGTCGGATCGTCGGATCGTCGCTCTGCCCCAGCTGCCTCAGAAATCTGCTGCTGCAACTCGCGACGCAGCTCCTGGAGCTGACGAGCAATATCATGCGCCTGTGATGACGCCTGCGAAGCTGGAGACTGCGCACTGACAGAGGGGGCCCGGGATGACTCTGAAGCCAAATAGGCGCCGTAGGATCCCGTACCGTAGTACGTACCCTTCTGAAGACCACCAACGGCGGTCATCCAGAGGTCGTCCGACGATGGAGCTGTAGGCGGCTGGAAGGAAGTACCAGCCCCTCCCTCTGCTGGCGCACTAGCAGCAGCAGCAGCAGCAGCAGCAGCCGCCGCCGCCGCCTCCTCTTGTAGCCGAAGAAACTTGGCCTAGAATAATGTTTGCTAACGTCTAAGTGTTTGCTAAAGTCTATATTGATATCTATTTTCCTGTTTTCTGTTATAGTAAATTAATATAAAGGATAGAACGTACATATGCCTGCGTCGCCTTCTCATCAATGAACTCCCCAGCCCTCCGATGGGTGACCAGGAAGACGGTCACCATGTTGGGGTCCTCACCCTTTTTTACCTGTTAAAATATATATTTATCTATTATTAGTATTAAACATTCTTTCCAACTATATATAAAATGATGTCCGTCATAGGAAACGTACCAGACGACGAAAATGCTCCGTCATAGGAATGGAGCCACCACACCACTTACCGGCGCTCGACCGCGCCATCTTGGCCTTCTCAGACCGCTCCCGGTACCCGTCCTCGGCGAATCTAGCCTTCATCGCAGTCCACTGCTCTGGCGTGATCCAACCTTGGATCGGCTTTCCGGCGTGGTCACGATCCTTCTGGTCGCGGATCGCATCACGAATGAGCTTGCCTGCGACGGCAGGAAATTGGCCCTCGATCTTCGCCGCCCGGTGTGGTGGATAGAAGTAGGTCCTCTACGAGAAGTCAAATAGAAAACTTGTATAATATACAAAAATAATTATTAAAATTTAAAAATAAACAAATTTTTTACCTTGAAGTGGGCCAACCAAAAGGCCTTCCTATCGGCGGGAGCATCTGAGTAGTTAATCCAAGGTCCACCATAGTTCTCCCTCAGAAATCTTCCCAGCGCTCTCTGTACTGCAGGAGGCCGATATCTATAAAATAATAAATTTCATGAATATATATGTACATATAATCATTTGAGAAATATATATTAACTAATTAACTTACTTCGTAGGCCCGTCCGTCCAAATCTCCATCCGCGTCTCGCCCGGTGGAGCGCATGGAGGGTCGCTATCACCTCCTGCCTGGTCAGGATCAGTCTCATCCCCGTCCTCCATATGCTGGGCGTCGGCAGGAGGAGTGCTGGACGCAGGAGGAATGCTGGACGCCGGAGGAATGCTGGACGACGATGGTGGAATGCTGGACGACGAGGGAAGATCAGTCGCCAACCTGCTGGAACTGCCCTGTCCCGGTAATGGACCGGGAACAGTACTGTACACTGGCGTACTCGGAGATGAGGATGAGGGTACGGAATCTGCCTCCCTATCCCGAGGCACACGGGACTGACTCGTATGATGACGTCCTCCGCGTCGTCCTCCTGCCATACCTGATAATAACATATTTATATGATAGACATCACAGATTTTTGAAAAATATCATAGTCCCAAAAGTGTCACTAAATACATCACAGATTTTTGAAAAATATCATAGTCCCAAAAGTGTCACTAAATACATCACAGATTTTTGAAAAATATCATAGTCCCAAAAGTGTCACTAAATACATCACAGATTTTTGGAAAATATCTGTCACAAAAGTGTCACTAAAGATAACGTCCTCCGCGACGTCCTCCGCGTCGTACATATTTAATCCTCTTCTGAAAATTCATCTTGTTCGTTTAGCTCTTCTTCTTCTTCTTCTTCTTCTTCTTCTTCTTCTTCTTCTTCTTCTTCTTCTTCTTCTTCTTCTTCCTCCTCCTCTACATCTTCACTTTCAGCTGCATCTTCCTCTTCGGATAATTCTACTTCTTCTACACAATTAGATGTGTAATGAGGAACTTCCGTATTGTCCACTTCTATATTATTTGTTACAAGAGGTAGTTCATCCTCTTGATAAGCTATATCGTCAACCTCAAAGGTATTTCTAGCTTTGGTCTTGCATACTGCCCACCAGTCCGACCTTGTTGTTCCCCGTTTAGGATAACGTGTGAAGTACACGAGCTGAGCCTGACTTGATAGGACAAATGGTTCATAGGCTTGATATCGACGCCGATAGTTTATATCCACAAGACCGTGCTTGTCTACTTTCCAACCTTGACCTTCAATCGGATCGAACCAATCACACCTGAATAACACAATCTTAGCAGGCTCTATTCCATAACTATATGTCAGCTCCACAATCTCCCGTAGGATGCCGTAGAAATCGTTGCCCGCATCAACATCTTTGTAGTTCGAAGATCTGATACACAAACAGCTGTTTTTGGTGGAGTCGAGATCCACAAAGTTGTCTCTGATCGGGCAAGTTGTTGACCTGAACCTGAACCCATTAACACAGTAGCTTGGCCATATTTTTGCAGCATAAATTGGTCCCTTGGCTAGCGTTCTAATAGACTCATTCTCAAGTCTTGCGTATGGACTATCGACCTAAATACCACAAAAAAATAAATTAAGCTCATTCTCAATCGTCGTGCATATACTGAAAGGTAATTACAGAGTTCTCAAGTCTTACATATGCACTCAACCATGATGGAAAATAACGCCTCATTTCTTGTTCTAGTTCTTCTTCTGTTATGTGTGGCCTACCTGACCTCACTTCATCATTAAATATGCTGAAAACAACATCGTTCAATTAATGTAATAGTCTAATAATCAACACTATTAAAATAATGTAAATGTATTAATTACTTACCCCCTCCAGCTTCTCTACTTCATCCTCATCGCAGTTGAGTAATACATGCACCTGAGCAGCCCTTAGCTCATCATCGTTCAGATATCTCTTCTTCATTTTACCCGACGGCTTTTCTGAAGCATTGAATACCTTCAGTATTGTATCATTACATTCATGATCTCCGTCGTCGTTTCTGGAAGCTCTCGTTCTATTAGTTGCAACATGAGGCTTGAAATACATCGAACAAAAGTTTGTAATCTCCTCGAGAACATAGGCTTCACAAATAGAACCCTCGACCCGTGCCTTATTTTTCACATTTCTTTTTAGGTGATTCAAATGTCGCTCGAACGGGTACATCCATCGATATTCGACGGGTCCACCAACACGTGCCTCATAGGATAGATGAATCGACAAATGCTCCATAGAGTCGAAGAATCCAGGAGGGAACACCCTCTCTAGCTTGCACAGTGTTACTGCAATGTCCTTCTCTTGCTTTTCTAGACGATCAACGAGCAATTTCTTAGAACAAAGGTCCCTGAAGAATATGCTAAGCTCCGTCAATGGATCCCAAACTGCCTGCGGTAAGAATTCCCGAAATGCAATCGGAATTAACCTCTCCATGAATACGTGACAATCGTGGCTCTTCATACCCGTCAATTTGTTTTCTTTCGGATCGACACATCTTCTCAGATTTGACACATATCCGTCTGGAAATTTTAGGCCCTGGATCCACCGACAAAGTCTCACTTTATCCTCCTTGTCCAGTGAGAAGATCGACTTCGGCAGGAACTGTTTTCCATTCTGCTCTATCAAATACAACGCAGGGCGTTTGCATATTTCTGCTAAGTCCAACCTGGCCTTGGGATTGTCTTTCGTTTTTCCCTTTATGTCCATCACAGTATTAATTATATTATCAAACACATTCTTCTCAATATGCATGACATCAAGATTATGTCTGATCAGATTGGTACTCCAATATGGCAGATCCCAGAATATGCTCCTCTTTGTCCAGTTATGATCTCTACCAAATCTATCGCACTTGTACCCAGTTGTAGGATCTTCGATAGCACTTGGAAAATCTCTAACCTCCTCCCATATCGCGGCTCCGCACCACCTTGGCGGTGGATCACCCTTCTCTACAACGCCGGCACGGAATGCATTCCTGTTCCTTCTGAACGGATGATCTTTTGGCAGAAATTGTCGATGACAATCAAAGAAGCACGGTTTTCCTCCGTATTTCAAGCGAAAAGCCTTAGTACGGTCCATGCAAATCGGACATGAGAGACGTCCATGAGTGCTCCATCCAGATAACATTCCATATGCCGGAAAGTCGTTGATGGTCCACATAAGGGTTGCCTTCATCTGAAAATTCTGCTTCCTGGAAACATCGTACGTGTTAGCGCCTACTTCCCATAACTGATTCAACTCATCTATCAAAGGCTGTAAGTACACATCAATGTTCCTCTTGGGATTGTTCGGACCAGGAATTATAACGGTTAGAAACATGTACTCGGTCTTCATGCACATCCAAGGCGGTAGGTTATACGGAGTGACAATCACAGGCCAGCACGAATACTGGGATCCCGAAAGACCAAAAAGAGTAAAACCGTCAGAACATAGCCCCAACCTGACATTACGTAGATCTGAAGCAAAATCAGGATACACTCGATCAAAGTGCTTCCACGCTTCTCCATCGGATGGGTGATCCAACACTCCTTCAATCTGTTCTCGTATGTGCCAACTCATATTTTCGGCCGTCTCTTTCACCATAAATAATCTTTGCAACCACGGCGTTAAAGGCAGGTAGTGCATTGAATCGGTCGGTCTTTTTGCACCGGTAGACCTTCCTGTACTAGTTGGCTTATAGCGATCAGCACCACAAAATCTGCACACATCTGCGTCCTTGTCGTCTTTGTAGTACAGCATGCACCCATTGCGACAAGAATCGATTTTCTCGTATCCCATCCAGAGCGATCTCACCATCCTCTTAGACCGGTAGAAGTCTTTAGGTAACTTAGCACCCGCCGGCAAGATCTCTATAATCAACTCCAGCACTCGGTTGTAGCATTCTTGCGACATGTTAAAATCTGACTTAATGCTCAAAAGTCTTGTAACCACCTCCAACGGTGAATGATCCTCACAACCAGGATACAATGGAGTCCTTGCATTCTCCAGCAACTCCATGAACTTTGCAGCGTCGACATTCGGTGCCTCCTCAGCTGCATCAGGAACAAAACTGGGCCCAGCAGCGTCGAAAACCATGTTCACGCACCCGTCGTCGTATGCATGATTATCTGAAACAAAATTAGGTCCCGCATGCATATACGGCTCAACATAAGGCTCCGGCTCTGATGCTAACGACACAAGTTCTCCGTGTGCGGTCCACTGATAGTAATTAGGCGTGAAACCCCTCGAGTACAAATGATATGTCACTTCCACTTCTGGATAATATTTCACGTTATGACATTTCACACACGGACACTTAATTTTGGTGCCGTCTATGTACTGAGGGAACGCCTTAGCAAACTGCAGGAACTGCTCTACTCCCGCTATGTATTCATCCCGTACACCACACATATCTTCAGGACGACGATTGTACATCCATGAACGATTCCGCAAGTAGTAATTCAGCTCCATTTGGAAATAATTCTGCAAAGATGAACACACCAATTAACAATGTTTGCTAACGTCTAAGTGTTTGCTAAGTGTTTCCTATTTTTCCGGTAACGATTTCACGGAAGGAGTATGAGATGTTTCCTATTTTCCCGGTAATTCATGGCTTCTGTAAAATAACCACATCTTGGCTATTTGTTAAATAGATCGACCCTGAGCTCCCATGTTCAGTCGTGCCTTCAACATCATGTTCAAATGAAGGTGACAAGCAGCTGACTATAGAAAAATATGTCGTATTGAGCTTCATAAAGAAATGCAAGATTACTACATAGGAGCTTGTAATCTTGCATTTCTTTATGAAGCTCAAGACGGCATATTTTTTCATAGTCAGCTGCTTGTCACCTTCATTTGAACATGATGTTGAAGGCACGACTAAACATGGGAGCTCAGGGTCGATCTATTTAACAAATAGCCAAGATGTGGTTATTTCAAACGATAGGAGTCGCTATATTCCTTAGAATAGACTTGGAATATTCTCTAGAATATTCTTGGAATATGCCTTGTAGCCAAGTGCTAATTAGATCTAGATCTAATTACTCCTATAATTACCTCTCCTGCCCCCATTAGTGCTAATCACTACAAGTGGGGGGCCATGGGGGTGCTACTGCTGATGTAAACTGCTGCTACAACAGCTGTTCTTGCTGCTGCTGTTGCTGGAATAGGGGCAGCAGCTCCCCTTCTACTCCCCATCCATCTATCCACCTATCCATCCAACTATCTATCTAATATATATCTACACATACCAATAGCTAACTAGTATCCTATTTCTAACCCCAACTTGGTATCCCAAACCAAGGCTCTAACACTCTAGGATACTAACAACTACATATCTAACTAGGATATGGCCTAAGATGCTAACCTATATCTAACACATTTAACCTCACACTCATCCACACAACTCACTTACACACTCACTCACATATATCACCCATGATACCACACTCATAAGCTCTCACCTAGGCTTACATATAGGCTAACACACACACACACATATAGGCATATATAGGACACATATAAATAGGATTATAGGTCCACTAATCCTTCCTATCATCCTTACA
This sequence comes from Iris pallida, assembly GCA_029216955.1. NCBI lineage: Eukaryota > Viridiplantae > Streptophyta > Magnoliopsida > Asparagales > Iridaceae > Iris > Iris pallida. The sequence goes on from JANAVB010021799.1 coordinate 8,050,908, forward strand.
TCCATTCCATTTATCAATTCCCACACTATCACCACACTACAATATAACCACAACACTACAACATGAATATTATACCAAGAGACACACACACATATATATCTATATATAACCACATATATATAACATGTAGGTATATATATATAGGTGACATGTGTGTGTGTGTCTGTGTGTGTCTGTGTGTGTGTGTGTCTGTGTGTGTGTGTCCGTGTGTGTGTGTCCAACTAAAGGCTAATAAGTAGGCTAACTAATGGCTAAAAGATAGGCTAAAAGGATGGGCTAATAAGTAGGCTAACTAATGTCAAGTGGGGGGCACACTGCTGCAAATTTCAGTAGCATATAGCTGCTGTCCCCCCCCCCCCCCCCCCCCCCTCCCCCAAAACTGCTGAAAACAGCAGCCCAGGCTGCTGGTTGCTGTCCAAAACCCCCTCCCCATAAGCATACTTCTATCCTCCTTCAATCTCCATCATTTCCTCATCCTTTCATTGATTTCCACAATCAAAACCTCTCAACATTCCCACAACCATAACCCCAAATAAATATACAACCACACACAAATATATATATAAATATATATATACATGTAAAGAGATACAACATATAAATAACACATGAATAATAATATGAAAAAGAGCACAAGAAGAATATGATAAAATCTGTGTCAGTGTGTGTGTGTCTGTGTGTGTGTGTGTGTGTCTGTGTGTGTGTGTGTGTGTGTCCGTGTGTGTGTGTGTCTGTGTGTGTGTGTCCGTGTGTGTGTGTGAGAGGAGGAGGAGGAGGAGGAGGAGGGAGAGGAGTTAGGGTTAGGGTTAGGGTTTATCTTAGGAAGAGGGAGGAGGAGGAGGAGCTAGGGAGAGGAGGAGGATCTCGGATTGGGGGAGGAGGAGCTCGTCGGAGCGGGAGCGAGTCGCCGGGGGCGGGGGGAGAGAGTCGCCGGGGGGGAGAGTCGCGGGGGGGGGGAGAGTCGCCGGGTGGGGGGAGAGTCGCGGGGGGGAAAGGGATTCTGAAAATTTTGGAAATTTTCGAGTGAGGGGGAAAAGGAAACAGCGTGCCCTAAGTAAAACATTTAGCGACGTCAACTAAAGACGTCGCTAAACGTCGCAAAATTTTATTATATGGCGACATATATTAATACTCTGCCGCTGAACGTCGCTGTTCTGCGACGTAATTTATGTAATGTCGCTGAACGTCGCTAGTTAGCGACGATTTGCGACGTCACATGACGGGAGTCGCTATATTACATATATAGCGACGTTATTTTCTTACGTCGCTAAAACACGTCGCTAATATAGCATATTTTAGTAGTGTTAGTTTAGCTCCGATATTTCTACCTGCTTGGATTTGAAATTCCGAGGACGGAATTTTTCTAAGGTGGATAGAGATGTCACTCCCCGTTCCCAGAATACGTATTTTTATACATGTGCAACTCATATATATATTTATTTAATATTTATCATGTATCATCCTGTATTTAAATTCCTTTAATTTTATGTTAATTAATTATCTGTATTTTATTTCCTGTAATTTATTTTCTGCTTTTAACTTCTCTGCTTTAGTCTTATTGTGGTTCGGCCATGGTTGGTTATTTTTGGGTTCATGGTGGTTCACATGAACCAAACCCCCACCTACCACCACCCTTCCTATTTAAAGCCCCCATCCCCTTCTCTCTCCTCATAACTCTTTCCTTCACCATTACTTCTTCTTCTTCCTCACCACTCTCTTCCACCAACCAACAGCAGGCAAGTACATCTTGCTTCTTGCTTCCACTTGAGAACATTTTTATGGTTCATTTTTCTTTCTCTCATGATCCTGAGAGAGTTTAGTACTTAGCATTTTTGATTTCTTTGGCTTGTTTCTTCTAGATCTAAGTTGTTGTATTCTCGGTTGTTCATGGGTTTTGATCTCCCAACCTAGCGTGCTTTTCGGAATAGATAGTTCATGTGGCAGAGCTTCTCATTCTTCACCATTCTGAACCATGGAAACTTCATTTCTGGCTTGGAACGAAGGTTCTGGCTTGGAACGAAGGTTCAGTCACGCTCACGTTCTTACGTACGTGCGTGAATTTTGAGTCACGCTCACGTTCTTACGTGCGTGCGTGAATTTTCAGTCACGCACACGTCTTTACGTGTTAGCGTGAATTTTGAGTCACGCTCACGTTCTTACGTGTTATCGTAAATTTTTAGTCACGCTCACGTTCTTACGTGTCAGCGTGAATTTTGAGTCACGCTCACGTTCTTACGTGTCAGCGTGAATTTTTAGTTACGCTCACGTCTTGCGTGCGTAGATTTCTTATCACGCTCACGCTGTGCGTGCGTGAGTCACTTTTCACGCTCACGTCTTTACGTGCGTGCGTGGATTTCTTATCACGCTTTTTACGCTCATACGCTCACGCTGTGCGTACGTGAGTTACTTTTCACGCTAACGTTACGAGTGCATGAATTTCCCTTCACGCTCATGCTGTGCGTGCCAACGTGAACCACTTTTCACGCTCACGCTGTTTATACGCTCGCTCACTCCTACCTACTAGACTTGTTGGCGTGACTTGTTGGCCTTAGCCTAGACTTGTTGGCGTGACTTGTTGGCCTTAGCCTAGACTTGTTGGCGTGACTTGTTGGCCTTAGCCCAGACTTGTTGGCGTGACTTCCTGACCTGGGTGTTTCTATTTGTTCTATAATTTATTCCTTTAATGGTGGCATGATAATTCTTCTATTATATCCTTACGCCTTTTGGCATGAACTTGATAAAATCATGATATGTTAATATTGTTAATACAGATTGTTATGTGGAATGTGCCATGTGTCCTGATTGATTCATGGATACCCAGTATGACTGGAACTTAACCCTGAGAGTCGTAGACTCGACTCCACTGAATACTATTTGATTCTCATGCCTTGTCACCATTGATAATGATTATGATATTGACTAATAATTGATCATGCGTTCCTAGTTGGAACTAAGAGACTGGCTAGTCGTCTTATTGAATTGATTGAATGAGACACGTTCATGTAATGAACTATTGTAATCGATTAGCCGATCCCGAATATTGACATACAGGCACATGCAGGCTTCAAATTATTTATTTATTTATTTATTTAGTTATTTATTTATCTTACAAAAATAGCATGTGTACTTTATAGTCAAGGCATGATTATTCCGTGGTTAGTTTGATTGTTGCATTACGCTATGTAAGACCTACAACCTAACCGCACGGGTATTGTTGTAGAGTCAGGCATATCGTACCCCGTACGAAAGTACTCATTTGAATGACCATGATCCACGGCATGGAACTTCACTCAACGTAGAGACTATTAAGTCAAATAAAATAATGATGGCATGGAGAGAATGGATTCCCGAGTTCTTACATGGCAGCCCTCTTGGGACTAGTAGTGCCCGACAGGCCGGCTGGTTCCCACAGATACTGTAAATCTGTCACACGGGCAGGGAACGGTATCTGCTTATATTATTAAATGGTACATAGTATATTAACGGCGAGCGTCCCGCTGGGACTCGTCTAATTACATGATTGGCACAATTGATTGACTGGATAGACTAGCCTTGCTCGTACATAGTAAGAATTGAGGAATCCCTATTTATATAATTCCAGGATAACTTGGGACTCACAATAGCAAGCCGTAGGAGTTGATTGGCCGTTCAAGATGATTTGTTTGTGTACTGTACCTACTCTATTGCCTAACTGAGATGATCAGAATGACATGACGGGCCAACTTCTGTCCTTGTTTGGTTGGAAGGTTGGTTCGAAGTGTCGTGATGTTATGTGAATCCTAGTGGAAAGCAGAGATCTATTATTATATTCTCTTATTTACTGGTTTAATCCTTCATACCGTGCTTCCTTGTGGTACTTGCTATTAGAGGTCTAACATCTCTGGTTTTGCATGGCCAGATTTAGAGCCGGTTCCCGAGGACTCAGCTTATTTCTACCTCCAAGATGGTCAATACTAGGGGAATGATCGCAGAAGGACTCGAGTGGGTTCCTTACTCCATCGCTCATTTTGTTATTTACTTCATACTTAGCCGTTTGGCACCGACATGTTAGTCGGATTGTCTTGCACTTACTTTTACATAATTGTAATTAAGTCAGACTGCAGCTGATAACAATTGTGTATATGTTACTATACCATCTGGCTATGTTTTGTAAAGCCAGATCTCAAGAACATTTTGACTAAGCATTCGGGACGCCTTACTGATTTATCTTACATGTTCTCTATTTTTGCTTCTTGTTTGAATGATTGAGACAATAGATGTGAAGTGACCATAGTAAGACTTTCATGTAGTATGCACCCCCTCGTCTGGTTAGACAGCATTGATCGTATTATACGGTATTCATCTACCCGTAATACGTAGCTGGCTGAGTCATTCCCCCGCTCTCCAGTATTCTGGTTCTGGGGCGTGACACAACAGCAGCGATGACAGGCGAGAATGAGATGCTGGGGTGAATGAACCACCGTTGCTCAAAGCTTTATTCGCCCCACACGAGCACGAACAGCTTCCAGGAACCAGCAAGTTCACGAGAACTTCTGGAATGCTTGTAAGTCAATATTTGAGACTTGAACGAGCTTTCTGGACTTAACAGACTCCCTCAACTCTCTTCTTGGTGCATCTTTCAAAGGAGGCCAAGGGGCTCTATTTATAGAGTGGAGTAGAGACTTCACCTCTTCTCCTATCCGATGTGGGACTAAAATACCAATACTCAAAAATAGAGTTTGATATTTTAGATTATCCCACAATCAGCAGAGAAGTGTGCCAGTCTACGCCTACCCCCCGAACACTCCCGTGCATGCACGAGACATCCTGGAGTCCGTGTCCGAGTCTGAGTCCGCACAACAAAAATCAACTTGCATCCTTGTTGGATTTAATCCTTTTTCTTTCTAGGAAAATACTCCCACATGGCACAAACTTGTTCCCCACTACAACTCATGTGCACACCTCAACACAAGTAATGCATTATATTGAGATACTCACCATTTGGTGTAGCCGATGTGGGACTATCTTTTCTAGTCCAAAGGCAAAAACACCAACAATCCCCCACATATCTCAATATATGGGTTGAGCGTTCCCCACAGTGACTGCCCATCATGTATTAGAAGAGATGTCGCTACGACTTGAATCTTCCCGCATAGGTTAAATAACAGCATGATACAAGAATGGACTAAGCCTTGAATTCTGCACCATAACTGTAATTCTTCCTACTCACATAATGACATCAATTGTGCTTTTGGCTGCACATTGAAGGCCTTGTGCCAGCCTGGTTTCAGTGTATAATTTTTGGGCGTCTACAAGTTTACCCTCAAGAGACGGCCTGATATCTCTGTCCATACACTATAGGTGAGTTCTTTATAAAGAGTCATGGCATAAAGCATTGCGCTTCTTTGCGGTGCTACGCCGCTATGACATGGCTTAAAGCCGAGGCTTTACCCCACCTGGGTACCTCATCATAGTGTCATACTACTGTAGTATGAGGTCATAAGCCTCTTTGTAGTGCCAAACTACCCAGCATGAAGCCTTGCGCTTCCGTGCGGTGTTACGCCGCTATGACATGGCTTGCGAAGCCGAGGCTTTACCCTACCTGGTACCTCTTCGTGGTGTCATGCCACTGTAACATGAGGACATCGTCCTCTTTGTAGTGCTGTCTACCTCTCTTTATTACGATTATCATACAACATTAGGCTACCTACCTATTTGCGGTGCTACTTCGCTGTGACTTGGCTTGCAAAGCCGAGGCATTACCCCTACCTGGGAACCTCATGGTGGAGTCACCCCACTGTAGCATGGAGTTACACTCCTTGTAGTGCTGCGCTACCGTGCTTCCTGTAAAGCACTCCAGGCATTCACTCTGCCTGAGAACTCATTAAGGCATTTAAGCCAACCTTCCCACAGGATCCGTTTTTCGCAGAAAACAACAGTAGACAACAGTGGTTGTAGGTCCGTAACCTCTCCATGTCACATAGGACAAGTACCCACCGTTCCTGATATTCTTCTGGTTAATAGTCCTCCCTTGAACCAAAAGCTAGATGCCTAGTAGATTTCTCTTTGAACTAATAGCATAAAACTTTATGGTAGGAATGTAATAACACAATATCAGAATACCTTCAAGCCCATTTTACAAGCTGTGTTATCGACCAGCTGGCGCTTGAGGCCCTTGGTGAACGGATCCGCCAGGTTCTCCTGACTCCGAACATCAATGATCACTGCAATAATACCTCTCTTGATAAGATCGTGTACTGCTCTGTGCTTCAACCGCACCATTCTCTTCTTTCCGTTGAAGAGTTCATTTGATGCCACTGCTGCTGCCGCCTGGTTGTCACAGTATATCGGTATTGCCGGTATCTGAGCCCCAACCACCGAAAGATCATACATAAGCTCCTGAAGCCACTCTGCTTCATCTGCAGCAGCATCCAATGCAAAGAATTCAGATTCCATGAAGGAGCGAGATAATATAGTCTGCTTCTTCGACTTCCACGATATAGCAGCTCCGTCCATAGCGAATACGAATCCACTGTGGAATACTCGTTCTCCATATCTGAACACCAGCTAGCATCACTGAAGCCTTCCACTACTGACGGATCTCCGCTGTAGAAAAGTGCATATGTCTGAGTTTTCTTGATATATCTCATAACACGCTTCACAGCTTTCCAGTGCTCAACGCCTGGATTGCTAGTGAACCGACTCAGCATTCCCACTGCAAAAGCTATGTCAGGCCTTGTGGCAGTAGTAGCGTACATCAAGCTTCCGATGACGCTAGCATACTCCAACTGTCTGACGCTTTCCCTTGAATTTAGCTCCAGCTTCTGATCACTCCGGTACGGTGTATCAATAAAAGAAAGATCTTGATACCCGTAGCGAGTGAGCATCTTCTCAATATAATGAGATTGTGACAGCGCTATTCCAGTGCCTGTCCGGATGATCTTGAGCCCCAAGATTACGTCGGCATCCCCCAAGTCCTTCATACTGAACTTGGTCGAGAGAAATTTCTTTGTCTCTGTGACGCAGCTTAAATCCGTACCTAGGATTAGCATGTCGTCCACGTAAAGACATACGATTACTCCTCTTCCGTCAGCAAACTTCGTATAGACACATTTGTTTATTTCACTGACCCTGTAGCCATTTGACCTTATCACCTTGTCAAACTTCTCATGCCACATTTTGGGAGCTTGTTTCAAACCATACAGAGACTTCATTAACTTGTAGACTTTGTCTTCCAGACCTCTGACGACAAAACCTTCTGGTTGTTGCATGTAGATCTCTTCGGTCAGCTCGCCATTAAGGAATGTCGTTTTCACATTCATCTGATGTATCACCAGCTTGTGTATTGCTGCTAGAGCAATTAACAATCTGATATTTGTCATCCGAGCTACTGGAGCATAAGTGTCAAAGTAGTCGATCCCCTGCTTCTGAGCAAACCCCTTGGCCACTAGCCTGGCCTTGAACTTGCCAATGGTTCCATCTGCTTTCATCTTCTTCTTGAAGATCCATTTGCATCCGATGGGTCTTGCTCCTTCTGGCAGGTCAACCAATACCCATGTGTTGTTGGAGGTGATTGAGTCAATCTCGTTGTCTATCGCCTCCTTCCATAATACAGCATCTCTGGTCTTCATCGCCTCATCATAGGTAAGCGGATCTGCTTCCACATGATAGGTGACGAAGTCATCTCCGAAGTCTTTCGGCCTCCTCGTTCGCTTAGTTGACGGCTCAGCGAGTTCTGGTTCAGCTGGTGTCTCCTTGACGACAGCTTCATCTTGGACTACTGGTTCATTAAAGACGTCTGTCTGCTTTGTACCCTCATTATTCTCCGAAAGATCCGCGAGAACAATATTCTTGTGTTTTACAAACTTGTCTTCAAAGTATTCAGCATCGCGAGATTCGATGATATAGTTTGACTCGATATCAAGGAATCTCCGAGCATCACTCTTCTCGGCATACCCCAAGAAGATCGCCTTCGTAGTCCTTGTCCTCAGCTTCTGAATCTTCAGATCCGGGAGCTTCACATAAGCCAGACACCCCCACACTCGAATGACATTCAAGTTAGGTCTGACTTTGAACCAGAGTTCATGAGGAGTTATGTCGGAAGTTGCATATGGCACTCTGTTCAGAATGAACGTTGCCGTTAGTGCAGCTTCTCCCTAGTAACACTTTGGAAGACCCGCAATCAACAGCATGGAGTTCATCATCTCTGTCAACGTTCTGTTCTTCCTTTCTGCTACTCCGTTGGATTGAGGAGAGTACGGAGCCGTTGTCTCATTGATGATTCCATGTTCTTTGCAGAATGATAAGAATTCATAAGACCGATACTCCCCGCCTCGATCACTCCTTAACCTCTTGAGTTGTTGTCCAGTTTGCCGCTCAGCCTCGGCCCTGAACTCCTTGAACTTCTCGAATGCTTCGTCTTTAGACTTGAGCAAGTAGACGAAATCATACTTTGAGAAGTCATCGATGAAAGTAATAAAATACTTCATCCCGGCCTTTGTAGAGAATTGTTTGAAGTCACAGATATCTCAGTGAACCAACTCCAGAAGATCTGTGCTTCGATGGATCCTGTGAAAGGGTTTCCTTGTGATCTTCGTCTGAGCACATACTTCGCATTTCTCTACCTTACCCCCACACTTGGAGATAAGTCCTAGACTAGACATTCTGTTAATCCTTTTACAATGAACATGTCCTAGCCTATTATGCCACAACTTAAGAGAATAATCAGAAAAAGTGATTACATTTATATTATCATGCTGGGTTACAACAAGCTGAATCTTGTACATTCCTTCAGTTTGGAAAGCTTTCCCGAAGAATGTACTATTCTTGGACATCACCAACTGGCCAGCATTGATGTCCATCCTCAAGCCTGCGTTGCAGAGCAGACTTCCAGAGATCATGTTCTTAGCAATTACTGGAACATGCTTCACACCTTGAAGCATCAGAGTGTTCCCCGATGTGAGTTTCAGCTCCACCGTCCTGATCTCCAGTACTTCAGCTTGTGCCTGGTTTGCCATTATGACCTTCTCTGAAGTTGGCTCATAAGAGACGAACCAGTCTTTGTCTGAACAGACATGGCAGGTCGTACCAGTGTCTATCCACCAGTCCAAGTCAGCCCCCACAGTTGCAACCTGTGCTATCATGGCAACTAGATTAGTAATCATAGAAACCTTACTAGGCTCACCTTGTTCTTTGGGCTTGGACTTGCATTCGGATTTGTAGTGGCCCTTCTTGCCACAATTAAAGCAAGTCACATGGGACTTGGACTTCTGCTGCTTGAAAGCAGGACCCTTCACTTTCAGATTTGTGAAGTCCTTCTTTTTGCGATGAGAAGCAGCCTGCTTCCCCTGGTACTCTCTGGTTTGGACCAGATTTGCCTTCGCCAGTTGTTTGGACAGAGTATCCATCTTCTGTTGAGAGCGCATCTCGTCCTCAACATGGATCTCTTGCAAGAAATCTTCCAAGCTAATTTCCATCTTCTTTCGATGCATCCTTGCATAGAAGTTGCTCCATTCTGTAGGAAGTTTTACGACAATTCCTCTAACGACAAACTTGTCGACGAGGGGCATGTTCTCGTCTTCTAGTTTCTGACGCAACTTCAGAAACTCCTTCACTTGGGGCAGCATCGCCTTCTCGTCTTCGAAGGTCCACTTGTGATATTTTTCTACCATGAAGATCTTGGACCGGTTCTCGTCATCTTCATAGAGCTTTCCCAAGGAGTCCCATATCTCTTTGGCAGATGTCTTCTTGGAGTAGGACTCTGCCAGAGAGTCTTCCATGGAATTGAGTATCAGTAGTTTACATATACTATTTTCTCTCTTCCACTTTGCTTGCTTGGTCGTAGCAGCGGTCACAGCCGCAGCAGATCCAGTGGTTGGAACGATCGGTTCTTCTTCTGACAGCACGTGATCAACATTCACGAGTTGAAGATTTAAGTGACCTTTCGTCTCCATATCTGGAAGTGTTCGCCATCGAATTTCTCCAACTTGTTAAAGCCGGTATCGATGAGCAAAGCACGAGAATTATCCATCTACTCAATAAAGCTTTGAGATTGTTAGTGCCGGAGCACAATTTTCGATGGAAAATTCTGAAACTGAAACAATTGTACACACAACGTTTCAAATACAGTACCTTAAAGAAGATGTGCAACAGAGATCCTGGAGGATTCTGAATTACGAGGATCTAAAAAGATTCTACGTAATACACAAAAAATCTAAAGAGACTTTGTGCAAGCAACTATCGACAGTAGAGCTTCTAAAAAGAAGTTACTGTAAAAGACAACAGCAGCGATGACAGGCGAGAATGAGATGCTGGGGTGAATGAACCACCGTTGCTCAAAGCTTTATTCGCCCCACACGAGCACGAACAGCTTCCAGGAACCAGCAAGTTCACGAGAACTTCTGGAACGCTCGTAAGTCAATATTTGAGACTTGAACGGGCTTCCTGGACTTAACAGACTCCCTCAACTCTCTTCTTAGTGCATCTTTCAAAGGAGGCCAAGGGGCTCTATTTATAGAGTGGAGTTGAGACTTCACCTCTTCTCCTATCCGATGTGGGACTAAAATACCAATACTCAAAAATAGAGTTTGATATTTTAGATCATCCCACATTCAGCATAGAAGTGTGCCAGTCCACGCCTACCCCCCGAACACTCCCGTGCATGCACGAGACATCCTGGAGTCCGTGTCCGAGTCCGAGTCCGCACAACAAAAATCAACTTGCATCCTTGTTGGATTTAATCCTTTTTCCTTCTAGGAAAATACTCCCACATGGCACAAACTTATGCCCCACTACAACTCATGTGCACACCTCAACACAAGCAATGCATTATATTGAGATACTCACCATTTGGTGTAGCCGATGTGGGACTATCTTTTCTAGTCCAAAGGCAAAAACACCAACAGTTCTTTATGGTGAAAATTTTAGTTAAATTATTGCAAAATTTTAATGTAGTTACTTCTCTTGTGATTATAGGTTCATCTTTATCAAACATTTAGTGGACTTAGATTTCAATGGGTGGAAATGAAAATAATTTTGTCTGATAGTTCAGTTGATGTATCGTAGTGAATCCAATAGTTAGCTGAAATCACATTTTAAGCATAAAATGGAATGTAAATTGTTCAAGCAAAAAATAAGTGAAAAATTCTTATCGGAGAGGTTGTAGCTCAGTTGCTAAGGCATATAAGCAACTGTTCGAAAAGGTAACAGATATTGTGTTCAATTCCCTCCCTTTGGTCCATATTGTTGAAGTTGAAACTTCAGGGCACATGATAGAACATGTATAGTCTTGATGTTACTTTAGACTGTGACATACTTGAATTGTTTTATAGGAGAATTTTGGTTAGCTTGAGAGCGTACATGCAACGAAGAAATAAGGTTAACATAAAGCGGTTTATGTGCTTGGTAATGATCAAATAACATAAATTAGTTATTTTTATATCATTTTGCTAGTAAAAATGCTGAGGTAGATGGAGAAAAATGGCACCTTTGTGATCTTTTGAAGATGAAAGTGTTGTACATATTTCAATACCAATCTTGTATACATTAAATTAATTAGCAAGCTCTCTTAGTAAACTATATTAATTTTAGAAGCTTCTGAAGTAGAGATTTGTCATTTAACACTAGTGACTTGTTTTTCTAAAGGTTGTCATGGTGTTTTGATAGCTCAGTTGGATGAAAGAGGCGGTCAAGAGCGGGCTTTTCACTTGTGTGATGAGTGGTTAGTAGGTTTCTATATATGGATAGTTTTGCCTAAAATGCATTTTGTAGACAAGTTTCTATGTGTTTGTGCTTATGTTTACAGAGTTTGGGTAGCCGTGCACTGATATTGAGCTTTACTTTTTTTTTCTATTATACAAAGGATATATGTATTCAATTATTATCTATATCTGAGAAATCCATCAATGAATTTTTTTTGTTATCATAGATAAAAATCTACAATTGGGTCATATCAGGATGCATATTCATCCTTTTTGGTCTACGTGTCTTTGGCATGTTCGATACTTCTGTCTTTTGTATGTTCGATACATCTCTATCTGTCTATTGGTATTCAATTCTAAAATTAATTTTTTTCCAATTAGTTTAGACATACTAACGTCCCATTTCTGTTAGTATTCAACTCTAAAATTATTATTTTTTCCATTTTTTAAAATATAGTAACGGTTATAGCCCGTTAGTATTCAATTCTATACACTTCTATTAACCTGTTAGAATAAATATCACTAACGGCTATAGCCATTAGAATAGTTAAAATACTAACAGACATGATCCGTTAGAAGAGCAGTTAGTAATATTACCCACGCCTTAATACTCACAAAATTTACCTGTTAGAATTAATTTTTGTAACATGTTTAGGCCGTTACAATACAAGTGTTTTGGTGTAGTGGATGTAGACACATTAGTGAGTGGTTGTTCATATTTTAATGGAGACACATTAGTGAGTGGTTGTTCATATTTTATTTATCCATTTGTACCAAGTTATTATATTCTCATTAATATTATATTGTGGTTCTTTTTGAATTCCTGCTTGCAATTCATTGTTGGTTGTGGGAAGTTTTTCGAGGGCACTGTAGAATAGATGTATGAGCCACTATGTTCTACATTGGGTAAACTGCCAAGGTCAATTAGAGTTTTTGTGGTCATGAGGTACGTTAGTCCATAGATGATTATAAAGTTTTCCTTGACCTACTGGATATATATGAAATGCTAATAAGGTTGTAGCTGTAACATACTATTAGTTTTCTATCTATGTTTAAACTATTAGCATTACGCCAAAATGCTTTTTCTAGCTTAAGTTTGAATATGATTACAGGAAAGAATAACAATAATCAGGGTAAAATTTCAAGGGCATTAACTAGTGGAGGTTTTTCCTTAAAGGTATGCTTTTTGGATAGAAAATCACCTTCCTAATGGGATAAAATCATGTAAGCTTGAACTTCCATGTTCTCATGCATATTTCATACTTCCCTCTGGTGCTTGTACTGTTATTCTGACTATTAAATTACCAATGGTTTTGCAGTGGCGAAAGTGGAAGCTCCTCGAGTGAAGGATTCTCATATGTGAGTTTGAGTGTACCTTTTTATGCTACTTTCTATATTTTCATTTTGTTGAACTATGGAACTTGGCAGCTACCGACATTGTAAGTTTCTAGGATTCGTTGTACTTTTATCCACATCCACCTTTAATACTAAACTGATTTGTGTTTGCAAATTCACTTTATGTTTTGTCAATTTTATTTGACATGAATGCCACATGATGGATGAGATATATGGATGAATTCATGTTGATGTTCTAAGTATACAATTATTTGCATGTGCTAATTTAGAGTGAGTATCTGGACTGACTGTACGAGGCTTTTTGGAAAACATAAGTTGCAGTTTGTCAGTCTAGTTTTAGAGATAATAACAGAAGAATATGGAAAACATAAGTTGCAGTTTCTTTCATTCTGTACATTATTCATTAATTTGTAATTGTCATTTTCCTTTGCCTTCGAGAAGGGTTCTCCTATGCTTTCGAGAATATGTTGACTTTTCTAGAAGAATATGGTTTGATTTGGGTAAATTTTAGGATTAGTAGGTTATTTCGTTTACTAAATTTGGTCAAAGATTGGGTCTATATTTAAAATTTACCCAAAGCTGTGTGTCCTCTGCACTTTCTACTGGATGATACTTTCTGAAATTCTCTCTTGGAAGATTCCTTGTCCTTTTTTTCCTGAAACAACACATAAGTCTATTGATAGCTAACTCATAAATTCAACTGCTTGTTTATTAACCAGGAACACTAATATTTCCCCCTTATATTTGTGTAGGTTGGATGAAGTAAGAGGATTTCTGAGGAGCTTTGGTTGTGGATAGGCTCAAAGGGTTTGAGCTAAATTTTGGATATGCAACATTTCGGATATATGTATGGAAAAAATTAAACGCTGACTACGCTGTTAATGTTTGAGTTTGGAGAAATTATAAAGGATTTTGAATATTCTTGACAGTAAAATTAATGAATTTACTTGTGTTCGAAATTCATTCTGTGATTGATTCGTCGAAAAGCATTTAATTTTTTGAATACCCTCATTCTGTGTATATATGCAATAGATATCTGTGGCATTCTGTATATCTGCAATACTATTTTTATGTGCTGCAATACTATTTTGATGTGAATTGTTTCTTTACACTAATGCATTCTGCAATAGCATTCTGACATGATATTGGTGCACATATAATAGCGCGAAAGAAATGCTATAAAAACCAATTTGCATCAAAAAGCTATTCAAATGTTATTATAACATTATAGCGTTCGTAAATGCTATGTAAACTCTATAGCATTTGTCACTGTTATAATAAGTCTATAGCGTTCATGGACGCTATAATAACTAAATAGTGTTCATGAATGCTATTACATTCCTATAGCGTTCATATATGCTGTAAGACTTGTATAGCGTTCATAAATGCTATAACTTGTCTATAGCGCCATGGAACGCTATAATCCATCAATAGCGTTTATGAACGCTATAAATCTATAGCGTTCTTGTACATGGGGCAATTATAGCGGGGGCATTTATAGCGGACCGAATACGCTATAATAAGCATTCTACAGCGTTCTGAGCACGCTATTGTATCTCATATCTGTTGTAGTGAGAATAAAGTTATATATATATCTCTGTGCGACTTCAAGTTATCCTTTTTATCTCCGTTGCTATAAAGAAGTGATGTATTTCTATTCAATGAGAAAGATTGTCCTCATTAACTTCAATTTGTCTGTTTCTGCCACTGCGATGTGCTTCTATTTGAAGATTATCAATTATGTACCATCTTTGCCTTCTACAAGTGCAACTCCAGACTTGTACGACATCACGCCCAAGCGAGGACGATCGATTCCAAGAGATAAATATGTGAATAGATGACTCTACGAATCGGGACATGACAAATTGGTATCAGAGCACGGCTTTACGTCCTTGGTCTCTTCTTTGATTCGTTTCAAATCAAAGTTGCATCGACAATTAATCAAAGTTGCTTCCGCGATCACTCAACGTTGCTTCCGCGATTAAATCAAAGATTGCCTCCGCGATTATGCTGTTGTTGTTCTGTAATCATCCTATGTTGTTTGTGTCTGAAATTTTGTTGACCCTCTTGGCTGCTCACTAGATGTTCCATACAATAAGTCTATATACATTGTGATGCCCCTGAATGAATGATTGTTGTTGGTTTGGACACAAATAACCCAACAATGACTCGATGCCATAGTATGCTATATTGTGAATGCTGTTTGGAATGTCGGAATAAAGAAAAAGTAGCTATGTATGTTATAACAAGTTGAGAATTGCATGCAATGTTGGGAAAGAATTAGGAATGAAACAATTGATGGATGAGTTCAACGGAACTGGTGAGTTGACTCATGTGTGCTGACTAGTGCTATTGAGACCCCGAAATGTTGGCTAAGCATTGTGATTATTATAGATCACGAATGTCCGAAATAGATTTAAGTGGGATTGTTTAAGGATGGCTTCGTTTCTGAGTGGTATATTGCCTCTACCACCTCAATACGAGATTTATGTTGACCCTTTCCATAGGATAACAATGAGACTATCCGTGGGTACTAGATAGTGCCGAGACTTAGCTGCGAGTCATGTATTGTTGCTAGATGACTCGAGTGTCCCTTGACGGTAATGTTATGCTGGGAAGCAAGATTTCTAGAAATTGTAACGGGTGGCTTGTTTAGAAATTATTTAGTCGAGTGATAACTCAGACTTGTAAGACAGTTAGTATGCTATGGGTAAATGGATTTGGCTAGAGAATGTTGTGGCTTAGAACATCTGAATATTGATTTTGATTGGTTGGATACAAAGTATATGTGGCTAAGACAAAGTTGGTTGCTAAGCTGAAAGTTTTAGAAATATTGTCGGTGAACCAAAGGAATATTAGAGATCTGTGCTTTGATCCTAAGGTGTAATAGATGTTAATCCATCTGGATCACCAAAAGATAGTCATTGCAAATGTGCATGTATGCTGAGGAATTGAATTGTACTAGAAAATATAACAAGTAGTGACTGTGAATACTGGTGTTGCCTAGAGGATGGTTAATTGATACATAAATTGTCTGATTGAATGGAACGAACTACTCGACCCTTGAGGTAGGGAATTTTAAGAATGCCCGTATGAGATTTTGATGGCTGGAAAATGAAGAGATTTAGAATCACGAAATATGTTGGATAGTGTCGGTAGATGGTGTGATGTATAATTGGCCGTCGGTTGGGATATAGATTATTGGCTTATGACTTAGTGGTGTGACTGTCATACAGATCGAATAGTATGATTCCATAGTTATGTTAAGACTATCGGAATTGATGACCCTTGAATAGTTAGCCTTGGCTTATGGGTTCATGTGAGTACAAAGGATTTGAAATAGAAATTAAATCATTAGAAATTTACTTGATGGATTATTAGAACGATGAGAATCGTATGTCGGGTTGGGAATTGACCGTAATGTTGCTAGATCGATCTTAGTCGGTCATTGGATAAGTCTAGAATGAGCCTCTGTAGGAATTAATTCCTTGAGGAAGACCCTGGATAGATAGACTTGACCCTAGTGACCGTGGACTGCATGACCAGTTGTTGGCATAGCTGACAATGACGATTAGTTGTTCAGACTAAGTTGAATTCCATAGGTTTGGGTAGAGCTGCCTCGAACTGTCGGTTGCCTATTGGCCTGAGAATAAGAAATTTGTATGATCCCTAGTAGCCGTCCACTCTAGGGGAGTTACCTAAATGATTAGGTTTAGCTGTCGGTATAGCTAACCATAGAGACTCGACCGAATAATAGGGTGACCATTGGCGACCGTAGGATAACCTTTGGTATTGAACGAGAGATGGTGATGAAGTATGACCTAAGAATGATATGTTGTAAGTATATGCTTCAATATGAACCTTAAAGATGTTTGACCCTTGAGGATTATGTGTCGTCCTATAGCGGGAACTAGAATCGTGGGATGAGACTTGAGTTGTATGTATCGAGTAGTGAATTATTCCATGAGATGGAATTGACTTCTCATGACGGGAATGTTGGGTCGGTATCTATAGTCGGGTAGCTGGGTTAATCTTGAATGTTGCATAGAATTGTACCCTTGGCTCGGGTAATCGATAGTGGGTGACGTCGGATTATATCTTTTAGAAAAGATGAATTGCCTCGGTGAGAAATATTGTTGGATTTGGAAAGGAATATGATTGCATGTGGTGAACTCTTGATATGATTGGCTCTAAGTTAGACCCTTGACCGAATGTTAGAAATATTATGTTTGGATAAAGAGCTTACCCGAGTTGTCCCTGATGTTAAGTGTTGTGGCCTGGAAGATAGTGATTGTGGCAAGTGGATAAAGTAATAAGTCAATTGAAAGGATGCTAAGTCGGATTTAGAAAAGAGAGTTATATCGTGGCTGATCGAATCGCACTAACATGGAAGTTGGCTGAAGTACATATGTTTTGGGGACGCCTAAAATATGTGTATGGATCCAGCCGAAGTGATAGATTGCGACTGAGATAACATTATGGGAAGAATTTATCGCACTAGCGCGGACTTTGGCTGAAATGCATATGTTTTGGGGATGCTTAAAATATGTGTATGGGTCCAAACGAAGTGATATGTTGCGACCAAGATAGAAATGCTGAAAGAATATTGATGAATCAATAAGAAGTTGCAAGTAATTTGGAAAAAAGAAAGACGGATTGAATCACCGATGGTTTAAGTGGTATAATAAGATAGTGATTTTGAGATGACCAAGTGTGCTGAAATGAATATTGAATTGAAGCTGAATGAGTAACTTGTTATGACTAAGTGAATGAGTAGGATGAGTTATTCCTTTAAGTTTCGAGGACGAAACTTTTTCTGAGTGGAATATTATGTAATACCCCGCTCCGCACGAGGCATTTGGTTGGCTTATTGGATGCTATCAGAATATTGGACCGTGACTTATGTTAGAAATCAGGAGAATTAAGACTGATGCAGTCTCTCTTAGCTGGCTAGACGGAATGGGTATTGGAACGTGGCTCGCTGGTGGAGCTATGCTTAGTGGAATTGTGTGTGATCGGAACAGGAAGACCCTTGTTTGTAGGTGAATGGAACTGTCCTTCCTCCTCCTTACTCCTTCATGCTTAATAAATGAAGTACTGAAATGCTATGAATTGTCCCTAAATGTCCCATGTTTTAGTTGCTGAATAATAGAGATGCTTATGCTGAGAAATTATTGAAATGTACAACACATTGAACTGCTAATGTGACTTAATGCTTGAGAATAAATTAATAATATTGTTCCTTATGTTTAATGCTGCTGAAACAAATGGAATACTTGAATAATGAGATGCCTTACGAATGATAGAATAAGAAATGAACTGGCTATGCTATCGACCCAATGAACTGAATGAAACACTAGAATCATGTACTTTCTGCATAACTGTTGTTGTTGCCTATTTCCTTATAAGCAATGAAAGAAAGAAAGAATAACGTTCCTATGAAATGAATGAAATGCTGCAGGTCTTATTAAGATGAATAAAATACTGTTTGTTAATCCTTTTATAAAGGAATGATATGAGATACGTTACAATGAAGCAATGAATAAGAAATGATAAAGCTGGGATCGTTGAGATCACCAAATGAAATGATGGTAATGATGAAATGAATAAGTCATTGAATATGACTAATGATGCATTGTTGCCTTTACTTTCCTTAATATATTTTACCATACGATTATGTTCATAATCGAGTCAGACACGCATTCGTATGGTCATGGACAACTTGTATACAAGGAATGAGTTTTAATTTTCTCGAACAGTACCGGGGCGCCGGGACCGAGTCGACCTAGGAGAAAATAATGATAAGTGCTGTGGGAGCACGGATAATGTGGGGTGGCATAGAGGGCTCGCCACCTACTATGCTGACCGCATTATCTTGAAATAAAATGAAATAAAATGAGTCCATATGGTTTAACAACACCAGTGACCATGTAGTCAGGATGCATGCTAATGAATGTTTTGTGCAGACAGAATAAGTATATCTGATAACCTGTATTTGATGCAGGTATGAGAAGTCGGCTATCGATAAGGAATCACATAATTATGATATTGTATATGTTGGTTCAACTTGCCTGCTTAACATGCTAAATAAAATGATGCTAAGTTGTTGCCTTTAAAAATAAAAAAACTCTATAATATGCTCAACATGTTAAATGCGAATTGCTAATGCATTGCCTTTTAGATCATTGCCATAACTTGTTGAATAATAACACCAAGTATGCTAAATGATGCCCTTTAGGAAGTATTTCCATAATATGCTCAAACATGTTAACTCAATGTTGCTTAGATGATGCCTTACACAAAAAAATGCTATACCATGCTATGACTTGTTTACTTACTTCAATGTTTCTGCTCAAGAACTGTAAACTGATGATAGGCCCCAAGTAGAAAGATCATTCTAATAGATGCTGCTTAAATGGTTCATAAATGTTGGTTTAGGCGAGTGGGTTGGATTCTGCTCGCCAGTACATAGATGATGTGCTGACCCATGTTTTGTGGGCAGGTGCTCGTGCTTGGGATATTCTGCACATGATGATTGGCTTGATTGGTCCCGCGGCATCGAAGATTTGTTGGGCATACAGAAGCTCTCCTTGTACAAGTTGATGTCTTCTGTTTATAAAGGGCATAATATATGGAACATTGTAATCAGTTGTACTAGTGAGTTGTAAGCCAAGCCGGTATATCGAGTTGTAATCCAATGTATCCAAGTATCAAATGTAAGCTTTGTAGCATTACTCAGTTAGCTTTTAATGTAAAGTGAGATGTGTTGTAAGCATTGTACTTCAATACAAGTCTTGTACTCTTCTTCAATTATCAATAAAGAGAATAAAGTTCTATATATCTCTGTGCGACTTCAAGTTATCCTTTTTATCTCCGTTGCTATAAATAAGTGATGTATTTCTATTCAATGAGAAAGATTATCCTCATTAACTTCAATTTGTCTGTTTCTACTGCTGCGATGTGCTTCTATTTGAAGATTATCAATTATGTACCATCTTTGCCTTGTACAAGTGCAACTCCAGACTTGTACGACATCATGCCCAAGCGAGGACGATCGATTCCAAGAGATAAATATGTGAATAGATGACTCTACGAATCAGGGCATGACAGTTCGAATCCCCCTAGATATTGCTCGTCAGCTCGGAGAAAAGGACACCTCAAAAAAATTCCACTAAATGTGGATCAAGGCAATTTCAAGACTAATCCCCCAGTCTCTTACTCTAAAAAAAGCCTTTAAAGCCCGATAGCTTACAAGCCTTAGGATTAGTCTTGTTTGGCCAATGTATTTTGTATATATATGCCATGTAAAGTTGATGTTGAAGTAACAAGAAATTTATATTCAGTCTACTACTCTACCAATACACCTTTCATAAGATAGTATTAGAGCTCCATCCTCGTGTCTGGTTATTTGTCACCATGTCAAAAAGTCGAATCCCACCAACAGAACCAAAAAGTTCAAGCAACAACCACATATGTCATGATGCATCAAGTCCACACTATGCACTACCAAAAAATGGTAAATTACCGACTAACTTAGCAACGGAAATACATCCGTCATACTTTCGTAGCGATGGAAAGCGACAAACCCAAAATGGATTTGCAGTCCGTCGCTAAGATGTTGCAAGATTTTTCGCTAAGAAAAAAATTCCTTCGCTAAGTTGTCGTTATTTGAAATTAAAAAATATTGGAGGATCTTCAGGAGATGGACATCGAGGATGTTATTTCGCAGGACACCAAAGTTCTATCTAGCTTGCAGATTCAGTCTACTTTGATCGAGAGGATCAGGGACGCACAGGCGGATGACCCGCAGATTTAGAGGCTTCAAGCACAGTGTGAGTCCAGTCTCATGAAGGAGTTGAGGATTCATGATGATGGGATACTCATATTCGGGAGTCGCCTCTGTGTGCTGAATGGAGATATTCATCAAGAGGTTATGACCGAGTGTCACAGTTCTCTGTACTCCATCCATGTAGAGGGTACAAAGATGTATTAGTATGCCAGACATCATTTCTGGTAGCACGGGATAAAAAGGAAGATGGCGAGGTTTGTTTTCTGTTGTTTAATATGCTAACAGGTAAAAGCTGAGCAGAAACGACCAACATGGTTACTTCATCTACATCCTATCCTAGAGTGAAAGTGAGAGCATATCACAATAGTTTTCGTAACTGGTTTACCTAGATCCTAGTCTGGTTGAGATGCAGTCTGAGTGATAGTGGATCGGCTCACGAAGGTGACACATTTTCTTCTATTTAGAATTGGACAGTCAGCTAGCATATATGTACATGAGACAGATAGTGAGGTAGCATAATATTTTCGTGAGTATCGTATCAGATCGAGACAACAGGTTTAAGCCTCACTTCTGGCAGAGTTTGTACTATAATTTGGGCAGTGATTGAGGGTGTTTTTCCATAATTGTTAACTTCAAGGGAGCAATTTGGAAAAGTATAAATTTATGGTATTTAAGGAAATAAAGTCCAAAGTCCTATATGTTTTAGTGTAAATTAGCCTATGCAGTATTTCATTGAAAACTCATAAAACGGAGTTATATACAAAACAAGTATCCATATACCCACTATTACTTTTGGATATAGATAATCTTAACCCACTATTACTTTTGGATAGATAATCTTACAAAATTAGCCTTTTCTTTTAACCTTCATTCAACACGATCTGTAAATATAGTGATGGGCACAACAGGTCTACACCTTTAAATAGTTTACATATCACAAGTGCAAGAACAATTGCATGAGTGAGCATTTGAGAATTGCACCACATAGTTACTAAGGTTATCAACAACTTTTGAGGATCCATGTACAGTGTGAAATTACAAAATTTTAGTACCACTGTAAATCCTAGTTATTTCAAAGAAAAAAAGGGAAATATCTTTATTCATCAAAGTTAAAAGGATTTTTTTCCAGTAAACTAAAATTAAACTATGTGGGAAGAATAAATTAACCTTTCTTTGATTTCATGCGATTAAAAATAATTAGATTTAGGATTAGATTATTTTTCCTATGTGGATACTTGTCTCCTCTCCTACTCCTATCCGGATATCTCCTCTCCTACTCCTATCAGGATATCTCCCCTTATACTCCTATCCGGATACGGATATCTTCTCTCTATATATATATTCGTAGTTGTATGAGTTTTTACATCATCCATATCAATAATGTTGATTTGTTTCATGGTATCAGAGCCTAGAATTTATCTAGGGTCATTCAGAATTTCTTTCAGATAATCACTATTGTTGATTATCCTCTTCTTCTTCTTCTTCTTCTTCTTCTTCTTCTTCTTCTTCTTCTTTTCGATCTTCTTTTTCTTTCATTTGTCGTTTGCTCTGTCATGCTATCCTAGCTCCTCGACGTCAATATCGGAGTGATGTCAACAAAAGTCCTCTACTTTTTTCTTTCTTTTTTTCTTTAAAAAAAACAAAAAAGACCCAAATATATATATATATATATATATATATATCAAAAACAGATTTGTGGTACAGACGATTAGGTCATATTTCAGAACCTCGTCTAAAGACTTTATTCCATAGTGGAGCTCTTGGACGTGGCTTTTTCTGTTCTTTATCCACATATACGGGTTGTATAGTTGGCAAAACACTAAGCCCTACCTTTTTCTAAGAGTTTATGTAAATCTAGTAGTATTTTTGAATTAGTTCATTCTGACATATGGGGACATGCACCTATCCCATCTATGTTTGGTTTTCTCTACTATGTGAGCTTTATTGATGATTACACTCGTTATACTTGGGTCTATCTTATACGTCAGCGTTCCGATCTCCCTACTATTTATAGGACGTTTACTACTATAATTCACACTCAATTCAATGCTCGGATTAAAACTTTTTGCTCTGATTGTCTCGTGAGTATCTCTCTACTACAATGAGATCTATCTTGCAATCTCACGACACCCTTTTTCAACAGTCTTGTCCTTACACCCATGAACATAATGGGGTAGCCGAGCGCAAACATCGTCATATTCTTGAGACATCTCGTGCTCTTTTGATATCCTTTTTTGTTCCTCAAACATTCTGGGCAGAGGCTATTTTTATCTCTGTTAGTCTTATCAATATCACTCCTTCCTCTATTTTGTCTGGTCGAACACCTCATGAAAGTCTTTTTTCGTATCCTCCTAATTACAGTGTGCTTTGCACTTTGGGTGCACTTGTTTTGTTCTTCTTCCTGAGACTGAACGTACGAAGCTGACAGCTTGATCAGCCAAGTGCTTACTTGGTTTTAGTTTAGAGCATAAGGGATACCGTTGTTATGATCCTTTGGCCCGTCGTCTTCGTCTATCTCGCCATGTCATCTTTCTAGAGGACTCTCTTTATTTCATCGTCCCACCTCCGGATGTTCATTTCTTGTTTTCCCCAGCTCCAACGTCTAATATCTCCATTAATCCTACTCTTTTGCTCCCCTCTCCTGGTACAGCTCCTCCTACGATGCCTCTGTCACTGCCTCATGAGGATCCTCCACATATTTCACCAACCTCTGCTCCACCATCATCTCCACCATCTATGCCTCCACCACAACCTCTCCGTTAGTCCTAACGTACTCATCGACCTCTTGTACGTTTTACTCCCGACTGTTCCGGTCCACCAGACAAGTTTGGTTTTGCTACATTAGCCTCATATTCTCCACAATTTCATTCTTTTCTTACTGCTATTCATACTATACGAGAGTCCAGTTGTTATCAAAAGGTTGTTCAGTATCCAGAGTGGCAAGAGGCTATGACAAGGAGTTTAGAGCATTTCAGCAGACAGGTAGTTGGGATGTTGTTCCACTTCCAGACGGGATCAAGTCTATTAGTTGCAAGTCGGTCTTCAAGGTCAAGTATTGATCTGATGGGTCCAGTAAGCGACACAAGGCTCGCCTTATTGTCCGAGGTTTTATACAAGAGCATGGGATTGACTATGATGAGACCTTTGCCCCAGTTACTCAGATGACCACAGTACGTACATTACTAGTTGTTGTTGCCGCTCTTAAGTGGCCACTCTATCAGATGGATGTCAAGAATGCCTTTCTTTACGGTTCTTTATCCGAGGTTATCGATATGGAGCCCCCTCCAGGTTTTTCTACTCTGTCAGGACATGTTTGTCGCTTTCGTCGTGCTATCTATGGTCCCAAACAAGCTTCCCGAGCTTGGTTTTGAGTGTTTCAGAAGTGCTATTTGTGAGGCAGGATTTCAGCAGTGCTCTCAGGATCATTCTTTATTTGTGCAGTCGTCGCCACAAGGACGAATTCTTCTTTTACTTTATGTGGATGACATGATTTTGACTGGCGACGATTCAGCTGGGATTACATCTACTCAGAGGTACCTTCATCAGCAGTTTCAGATGAAGGACCTTGGCTATCTTTGCTATTTTTTTTTTGGACTAGAGATTGCACAAGGTAAGAGATGGATACTTATTTCTCAGCAGAAATATACTTCGAAAATTCTTTCGTCTGCTGGTTTATCGGATAGTCGGACAGCTGATACTCCTTTGGAGCTTCACGTAAAGCTTCGTTCCACAGATGGTGAACCTCTCACAGATCCTACTCGCTACAGGCGGCTAGTGGGTCAACTTTTGTATCTATGCTTGACTAGGCCAGATATTTCTCATGCAGTTAGTATTGTTGACCAGTTCGTTTCCGTGCCTCGATCGGCCTACTATGGTGCTTTACTCCGGATTCTCCGATATCTTCAGGGTTCCATTACGCACTCATTATTTATGTCTTCTACATCTACTCTAGAACTTTGAGCATTTTCTAATACAGATTGGGCAGGAGATCTGACTACTAGACAATCTACTACATGATTCTATTTGTTTCTTGACGATTAATTGATTTCATGGCGAAGCAAAAAACAATACGTTATTGTATATTCTTCTACTGAGGCAGATTACAGAGTTATGGCTGCCACCACCAGGGAGATCGTCCATGTACGTAGACTTCTCTCTGATATGGACATTGCTCCTACAGGACCTACGCTGCTTCACTGTGATAACAAAAGTGTTATACAGATTGCGAACAATCCAGTTTTTCATGAGCTTACAAAGCACATTGAGATTGATTGTAACTTTGTCGGTGATAAATTCTTGGCTGGCACTATTTCTCTACCACATGTGACGACCGTTGATCAGCTGGCATATTTCTTTACAAAGTCACATCTCACACCATAATTTCAGTTTTTATTGAGCAAACTAATGT
Source organism: Iris pallida (assembly GCA_029216955.1). Taxonomy (NCBI): domain Eukaryota; kingdom Viridiplantae; phylum Streptophyta; class Magnoliopsida; order Asparagales; family Iridaceae; genus Iris; species Iris pallida. Next base: position 8,076,139 of record JANAVB010021799.1, read on the forward strand.
TGTTTGATCCACCATGAGTTTGAAGGAGGGTATTAAAAATAATTATATTTAGGATTAGATTATTTCTCCTATGTGGATACTTATCTCCTCTCAAACTCCTATCAGGATATCTCCTCTCCTACTCCTATCAGGATATCTCCTCTTATACTCCTATCCGGATATTGATATCTTCGCTCTACATATATATTTGTAGTTGTATGAGTGTTTACATCATCCATTAATAAAATCAATAACGTTGATTTGTTTCACACGCCACATGTCCCTTGCTATAAGTGCATCAGGTTTTCCAGATATGACAAAGTAGGGTTATTGGGTTTGTTGGTTTGCGGTTCTGTATGAATACAAACCTTGTTCAGAAATACATATAACTATTACGTAAATGATATTTTGCCCGCAATTTGTGATCGTGGACGTGATCGCAGGCCCACGTGACCAAATCCAATCTCCCATTTGCTTGGGCCCATCACCGGATATCATGTCAATGGAATTTGGCCACATGGGCCTGCGGTCACGTCCGCGGTCACAGACCGCGGCACATAGCAGGGCCTTAACTATTATCTGCCTTCTATGAAGCTGCTTATTGTATAATTTGGAAATTTGAATTTATGTCATGGCCAATTTGATCCTCTTTGAGTAGTAGAAATTTGAACTCACCTGTGATGCAAAAGGACACCCATGTACCCCATCCTTTTCACTTAGGGTCTGTTTGGTAACGGTGTTTTCACCGTTTCTGGAATGTTTTTGAACCCACCGTTTATGAAAACCTCTGCTTGTTAATTATTTTGAGGTATTGGTTTTGGTTGGCTCAAAATCTCTCAAAATCGGTGTAATATAATTTTGAGATATTAGCAAACATATTTCAATATAAGATTGTACTTCACAATGAGAGTTATACACGCATCAAACAAGATAATACTATTTAATAGAAACCATTTCAGAAAACAAAAGAATTGAATAAGGTAAGTTCAACGAGAAAAGGACCCCATGGATATAGTCATACATCATTCTAGAATTTGAAAAATAACCCGAGAACTCGGAGCTTCCACCCACAGAATCCTACAGAAACAGAATATGATGCAGCGTGATAGTGGAACAGCTGGCAGTGGTCAAATCGATCGGTAGTGACGATAACTGTACCACAGTTGCTTGGTGAGAGCGAAGCGGTGCCGTAAAAACTCTGACAGATGGCCTGGTAAGGGGTCCGTACGAAGGTTGCTTAAAAACCTCAAGCGATGGGCTTCCAAATCCACGGAACAGTCGAGTCTACGAGCAAGAAAAAGAAAGAATGAATGTCAGAACTCAAAGAAGAATTTTATTGATAAAAAAGTTATTATCCAACTGTATATAGAATGTGCCTATTTAGGACTTTTATGACAACCTAATCTTAATCAAACATAAATTGTAATACTAATAAGATAAAGATAAAGCCTATCCTAATAAAAGAATAAAATCTTAAAAGGATTCAGAATTGGAATCCACATCAGAATATGATAACTAGCAATTCAGCAACTAGAATGCCGGCAATTGCAATGTACAACCAGAAGTGAGATATATAGTCCACCCTCTTAGATACAATGAATGATAGGTAGATTTTTCTCCTTTCATGTTCCCATCCCAAGAACTCTAAGCATTTTAACAATTTGAATCACAATATACATTATCTGGATATACATTGACAAACAGATTATCATTCTTACTACATGTTGTTTGCTTAATACAGTAGAGTACTTTAAACCATCTAGTTGTGAAACGAAAACCTATGGAGAATAATGCCATCAAATGATCATCTAAAGAATTAAAATATTTGGGGGTCAAATTGTTTCTATAGGATCATCAAGAGCTAAGCCAAAATAAATGAAGGATGTATACCATATAGTATAATAAAAGAAAATAACTCTCAGCATGGCAGAATTTAGGAACAGATCAAGAAAAATTAAGAGTAAACTGTTCCATTCTACTAAGTCCTTTAACAATGGACTATGCAGTCATTCTTAAAACAAAACAAAAAAAACATGATTTAGCATATCATAACTGGGATAAGGTAGATCAGCATTACGGAGTGAGACTGCATATGTATTAATAATGTTAAATGATACAATCGATCTTCAAAGGTATCAAAAATGAAAATGGAGAGAGAGACTAATCAATGGAGTTCAGGCATAATAACCAAACCATGATGTTGCACTACTGTTGTAGCCTATTGAATTAACTGCTAAGTTCTGAATCTGTGGTCTTATAATTTCATGTATATATTCTATGAACGGCTTCCATCTTAACCCTTCAAGGAAGAGCACTTATTGCATCCAAGTGGCAGTCAAACAAAGTATTCATGTGGAGAAAGAGGCTAAAGTGTAACTAATTGGGATTGTTTTCATTCTAGTGTTTTGAGTACATTCCTATAGAAATGAGACTTCCTCATACAAGTCTATTCAATGCGAGGCTACAATTAACAACAAATCTTTTATCCCAAAATTTTGGGGACGGTTGTTTGGTTCCTTTTCGTCCATTCAGCTTCGTTAAGGGCTGTGTCCATTGTAATAAGACTAAAAAAACGTATCCTTCTTTAAAACCTCAATTAATATTTGTTTAGGCCTACATTTAGTCCAAGCAGCTTTTTTAACTACTATCTTATAGCTCCTCCTTACTGGAGCACCAATGTGGGACTAAACATACTGAATAAAACCCACACACTCAAGCACACCTATTATCTCTAACAATCGATACAAACATTGGATAGTCATGATCAACAATAAGGAATTGATCAGATCGATCAATAAGCCCAATCAGCAAATAAACTTACACCACATGCAAGTTCCCTGACCGCACAATTTATGTTTCTAGTGCAGTGATCTATGAATGCAGTTCTGATCCATGCTTATAACCTTAAAAGTCATGGCAAGAACACTTTGTCTTTAATATTGACAATAATATGATTAAATGTGAAAGAATTCAACATCAAACCATGTTAAAGAAAGGGTCAAGTTTGAAGACAGTTAAGCTAAAATCATCAACCTTGGACATCATAGTATGTTTGCTCCTTGGACAATACCAAAAGGTTTATCTTATGGTGTATTATAAATAATAAATTAACAAATGCACCACCAAGGAAATAGTGAAAAGCAAAATATAAATGAGGGAATAAGATCCAGAAAAAGGATCATGACTAAATATTGAGATAATATCCTTAGAACCCAACTTGAAGAAAATCTTTAGTCAAGGAGAGGAGTCAAGGTAAAAAGACATCTAAAATAAATCAAATTTAGAAGGTGCACGAGAAATATAAGAATTCATTCAAAGGTGATGAAACATGGAAATCAGAAAGTAAAAGTGAGTTTTTGGTTTTGTGACATATTTTTCCTTAGCGAAAAAGAAGATATGGAGCTCATATTGAATAGCTGGACATGTAGAGATATAATGGGGATCTGAGCCTATTTGAATGTACCGCTGTGTGTTATTTGCCTAATCAAATATATAGTTAGACTGCAAAGAGAGCTTGATATGTCGCTCTTCTAAATAGAAGTGGAAATCCGAAGATAAAGCAATGGCTTGAACCAAAAGTATCATGTCTGACTAAATACTATGATCGGATCAAAGCCCCGATTAAATCAGGGAAGCATGATGGAGATGAGTTAACTATAAGTTGTGGGTAGATATAATGAAAAAGAAGAATGGTAACTGCAGCATATAAAAAGTCACTCAGTAACCTTACAAGCACCTACTCACAAGTAGTGACTTCCTGAAACTCATACTTCGGGCTATAAGACTAAACCCCAAGAAAGTATGTCAATGGAGTTGGCCAATGTAAGGACTAAATGTGAACACTGAAGGAGACCACATGAACAATTAAGATAAAGAGTTGCAGATTCAACATCACACACATATGTAATATGCATAAGGTTATACCTAAAATGATCACGAAAACAAGCAATTCACAAAGATAACCAGGCAAATGAATTGTGAGGCTTCAGATCTCGCGAAAGATGGTAGGTACCAACATTGTAACAAAGAACAAAACCAGAACACAGATGTTGACACAACTTGACAGGAATAGTTATGCCAAAAGCTAAGCAGTACCTGAACATATATGGTGAACTTAAACTTTGATGGATAATAGTGCAGATGACGAAGTATCATTACTGAGTATGTAAAGGAATCAGCAGAAAGCAACAAAATGGGAACTACATAATTTCAGTAGACAATGGGAATGAGAATGATCAATCATCATCATCCAAATTCCTTCTTCCATCAAAATGGGATCGGCTATGGAGCATAATAAAGGTCCATACAAGATTTGACAAAGTTTTATGACTGGTTGTCGACCTCACGTCAACCCTCTATGAGAATGATCAATATAAACACAAAAGGTTGGTATTTGGGGGCGGTTGGTAACTAAATCAGGATCAATTACTTATCGGCAGAAAATAATTGACATGTAAACATACTCTGTGGGTGTTGAGGGGGTGGAGGGGGTGGGGGGGAGGGGGAATTAATACATGCATACTAGAGGGGTTAGTCAACATGCATTTGACAATCTGGTCTGGATTTGTATTTTTTGTTGAATTCTGTTATCATTTTATAAGTTACTCAGTTATTGATGTTTTTTAAATTTAACAATGCATAAACAATATTGAAAATATAAAACCAAATATGTAGACAGATCTGTTCAACCTAAAGAAATAAAAGTACAAAGTATCCAAGACATGCATACCACGATATAAAAATATTATTTTGACCATCACCAACTTTCATGTAAAAAGGCCTATATAACGAATGTCGAAAGCAAGAAGCCATTTTCGAACCTTGCTTTTATAAAAATGACTTTTGTATCACAACAATGGTTTTCAAAGAAATATTTAATAAGATCATGACATGGACCATGAGAACGATATTAGAATTGGTGTTTTCTAATTATCATATATATGCGATAAGAAAAAGCAATATATAATTAGCATATAATTGATTTTTTGTTCATGGTCTAATGGAGTATAATACAGTCAGGTTCATCCACACCCATAGAGACGAGGACAACTGTGTCAAGAGTCTCATTCTCGATTAGCATTCTCGTTTGATAATGACAAAACTAAATAACACAAGTTACACAACTCCCACCATGCAAAACTAAATAACTCAAGTCACACAACTCTCACATATTTTCATTTAGTTTTAGGATCCCATATAATATTTAAAATTTGTGTTTAGGTTTTCATTTTGGACGGTCAACCCAAGTCAACCGTTAGGACAAGACCCAAAACCTATTCTAGACAATATGGAGACCTAAACGCAAATTCCCATATTATATGAGACCCTATAATTAAATAACCTAATAGTTAGTAGAGAGCTTAATGAAAGAATAATCTCTGTTAAATGTTGTATAAAGAAGTCATCACAAAATGTGCAATGAATGGGAAGATGCTAGTACATTTCTCTTTGGCTTAATGTGTCATGAAGATTAATGCAATTTCCTGTAGCAAAATATGTCGTTGTAACTCTTCACCTAGACTCTTTATAGTCTATATAAACATGGAGGACGCTCCTTGATTTCATGAACATAAACTGCACAGCTATAGGTAAGTCCACTATCCGCCAACTAGTCATCTAGGTTCTATATACTAATAACAAAAATTGATACATAATAATTATGTTGACTACCTAAGTTTCTAGTACTAATAACTAAATAAATTAATATAGACCTTTAATCAAGATATAAATTTCGTGGAGCTCCATCCTCTATGCCCCATAGTCCATCAACTTGAGAGGGTAGATACTATATACAACGGCTTAGATGCCTATGAAGTATTCTCATGCCTTTTTTAGGTATCATTTTATTCGGTTCTACATTTCATGCATTCAACATGAGTTACATCTAAGACTATTGTAATTTCTAATTATACTAAGGGTTTTCTAAATATTGGACGAATTGCGACGATGAGGTATCTCTTTTGTGGCCTTATATATACCTCCTACGGTTGCACCAATTGTGGTTGCGAACTTTGCGATTGTTGCGGTTGTTGTTGTTTGTTATCCATGGCCTTTACACTGAGTAGTGAATACTAGAAATCTAGAACTATAAGTCCTAGAGGTAAAGCAAATAAGAGAGTATAAGATATTTTGAGTATTAAATTTGTTATATAATAAAATAAATCATATTTATAGAGCTTAGAAAAATTTAAATGACCACAAATATCTTTATAATATAGTCATTTATAGCTGTTATGGAGGTATTTTGGTCATTTTAGTAAAATGACCAAAATATTATTAAATAACGTCGATAAATGACTACATATAGGAATGTTTTTGTAAAAAATATCCTTCGAAATATCATATTACTCTTGTAATATGGTTATTGAAATTTTTTATTATTAAAATGCTCCCTAATTAATGGTCACGAGGTAAACTAGTAAACACGCCTCCCAAATGGTCACGAACCATGAGGGTGTCGCAGTCGTGAGTGAGTAGGACTGGGCCAATAGGGGTGAGCTTTCGGTTTATTCGATTACAACCGAATTGAAAATAGTCAATACGGAATGAACCAAAATTCTAAAAAAAAATCAAAACTGAAACTGAACCAAAATTAGCGATAACCAAAACCGAACATAACCGATATACGATATATCGATTTATTTGGTTTGTTCGGTTGGAGTATTTTTATTGTTTAGTGTGTCGGGCCTAAAATTAAGACTATGGTTAAATTATATTAAAATTTTATAATTTTTATAAATATGTTTGTTGTATTTCAAATTAGGATCCAAAGTTGGACTAATTGTTAAATTATTCGAATTTCGATTTTTTTACCGAAGTCGAAACCAAAAACCGAAACAAAATAGTTTATTGTAGTATTTTTCAAAACCGAAATCGAATCGATTTTTTTTTAAAACTGCTCCGAATCTCTTATTCTGTTTCCTCGGTTAGCTAGTCTCTCGACCGGTTCCTTTAATCGAGCCGGATTGAACCTCTGAATGAGACTAATATGCTAAACGACTTGACACGTGACTGTACTTGTCAAACCGAGCTCGAGTTCGAGCTCGAGAAGATGATGCCATAAATAGATTAATGGTCACGGACCATGTGGGTGGGGCCGCAGGCGCGAGGGAGGAGGACCGGGTCTGTCTTTTGACAGGTCCTTTAATTGAGCCAGACTGGGCCTCCGGATCTGGACACTAAAACTCGGCCCTACCGGTAAGGAAATCGGCCCCGCCCCGGACCGGGCTGGGCCGGGCCGGCTTGGCCCGGCCCAACCCACCAAACACCTTGACGTCTGTCCCCATCTCCTCTCTTCTTCAACTGCACTCTTTCTTCCGATCGCAATCGATCAAAAATAGAAATCCAAAGAAAAGGAAAGAGAGAGAGAGAGCAATGGAGCCCACGGACCTTTCCTCTCTCCCCGAAGAACAAGAAGCAGCACCACCAGCAGCAACTGAGGATCCTTCTTCCGCTTTCGCCCCCAGCTCGATCCCTCCCCGCCCCGCCTCTCTGTAAGACTCTCCCAACAATATTCACATATGAGCATATTTTGATTCATTACAAATAAATTTCTTCCCAATCATCATCATTATTATTATAATTATTACTTTTAGCTCGATCCATCCCATCGATTTCTTGATTTCAGTCTGAGCTAATGAACAATATTTTCTATTTTCTATTTTCTATTTTCAGGAGCTCGCTCCAGAAGTATGTACCTCTGGATTGGGCAGGCTACTTCGACAGGGAGGAAGACGTCGCGATCCCCGGGTCGGATAACGTGAGTGGTACGCGGTTTTCTTGTGCTCTTCGAGGTGCCATTGGGAACACGGAAGGGTTGAACGTGGCAAGAGGCTATGACAGAGGAGTTTTACTCCCGACTGTTCCGGTCCACCAGACAAGTTTGGTTTTGCTACATTAGCCTCATATTCTCCACAATTTCATTCTTTTCTTACTGCTATTCATACTATACGAGAGTCCAGTTGTTATCAAAAGGTTGTTCAGTATCCAGAGTGGCAAGAGGCTATGACAGAGGAGTTTAGAGCATTTCAGCAGACAGGTAGTTGGGATGTTGTTCCACTTCCAGACGGGATCAAGTCTATTAGTTGCAAGTCGGTCTTCAAGGTCAAGTATTGATCTGATGGGTCCAGTAAGCGACACAAGGCTCGCCTTATTGTCCGAGGTTTTATACAAGAGCATGGGATTGACTATGATGAGACCTTTGCCCTAATTACTTAGATGACCACAGTACGTACATTACTAGTTGTTGTTGCCGCTCTTAAGTGGCCACTCTATCAGATGGATGTCAAGAATGCCTTTCTTTACGGTTCTTTATCCGAGGTTATCGATATGGAGCCCCCTCCAGGTTTTTCTACTCTGTCAGGACATGTTTGTCGCTTTCGTCGTGCTATCTATGGTCTCAAACAAGCTTCCCGAGCTTGGTTTTGAGTGTTTCAGAAGTGCTATTTGTGAGGCAGGATTTCAGCAGTGCTCTCAGGATCATTCTTTATTTGTGCAGTCGTCGCCACAAGGACGAATTCTTCTTTTACTTTATGTGGATGACATGATTTTGACTGGCGACGATTCAGCTGGGATTACATCTACTCAGAGGTACCTTCATCAGCAGTTTCAGATGAAGGACCTTGGCTATCTTTGCTATTTTTTTTGGACTAGAGATTGCACAAGGTAAGAGATGGATACTTATTTCTCAGCAGAAATATACTTCGAAAATTCTTTCGTCTGCTGGTTTATCGGATAGTCGGACAGCTGATACTTCTTTGGAGCTTCACGTAAAGCTTCGTTCCACAGATGGTGAACCTCTCACAGATCCTACTCGCTACAGGCGGCTAGTGGGTCAACTTGTGTATCTATGCTTGACTAGGCCAGATATTTCTCATGCAGTTAGTATTGTTGACCAGTTCGTTTCCGTGCCTCGATCGGCCTACTATGGTGCTTTACTCCGGATTCTCCGATATCTTCAGGGTTCCATTACGCACTCATTATTTATGTCTTCTACATCTACTCTAGAACTTTGAGCATTTTCTAATGCAGATTGGGCAGGAGATCTGACTACTAGACAATCTACTACATGATTCTATTTGTTTCTTGACGATTAATTGATTTCATGGCGAAGCAAAAAACAATACGTTATTGTATATTCTTCTACTGAGGCAGATTACAGAGTTATGGCTGCCACCACCAGGGAGATCGTCCATGTACGTAGACTTCTCTCTGATATGGACATTGCTCCTACAGGACCTACGCTGCTTCACTGTGATAACAAAAGTGTTATACAGATTGCGAACAATCCAGTTTTTCATGAGCTTACAAAGCACATTGAGATTGATTGTAACTTTGTCGGTGATAAATTCTTGGCTGGCACTATTTCTCTACCACATGTGACGACCGTTGATCAGCTGGCATATTTCTTTACAAAGTCACATCTCACACCATAATTTCAGTTTTTATTGAGCAAACTAATGTTGTTTGATCCACCATGAGTTTGATGGAGGGTATTAAAAATAATTATATTTAGGATTAGATTATTTCTCCTATGTGGATACTTATCTCCTCTCATACTCCTATCAGGATATCTCCTCTCCTACTCCTATCAGGATATCTCCTCTTATACTCCTATCCGGATATTGATATCTTCGCTCTACATATATATTTGTAGTTGTATGAGTGTTTACATCATCCATTAATAAAATCAATAACGTTGATTTGTTTCACACGCCACATGTCCCTTGCTATAAGTGCATCAGGTTTTCCAGATATGACAAAGTAGGGTTATTGGGTTTGTTGGTTTGCGGTTCTGTATGAATACAAACCTTGTTCAGAAATACATATAACTATTACGTAAATGATATTTTGCCCGCAATTTGTGATCGTGGACGTGATCGCAGGCCCACGTGACCAAATCCAATCTCCCATTTGCTTGGGCCCATCACCGGATATCATGTCAATGGAATTTGGCCACATGGGCCTGCGGTCACGTCCGCGGTCACAGACCGCGGCACATAGCAGGGCCTTAACTATTATCTGCCTTCTATGAAGCTGCTTATTGTATAATTTGGAAATTTGAATTTATGTCATGGCCAATTTGATCCTCTTTGAGTAGTAGAAATTTGAACTCACCTGTGATGCAAAAGGACACCCATGTACCCCATCCTTTTCACTTAGGGTCTGTTTGGTAACGGTGTTTTCACCGTTTCTGGAATGTTTTTGAACCCACCGTTTATGAAAACCTCTGCTTGTTAATTATTTTGAGGTATTGGTTTTGGTTGGCTCAAAATCTCTCAAAATCGGTGTAATATAATTTTGAGATATTAGCAAACATATTTCAATATAAGATTGTACTTCACAATGAGAGTTATACACGCATCAAACAAGATAATACTATTTAATAGAAACCATTTCAGAAAACAAACGAATTGAATAAGGTAAGTTCAACGAGAAAAGGACCCCATGGATATAGTCATACATCATTCTAGAATTTGAAAAATAACCCGAGAACTCGGAGCTTCCACCCACAGAATCCTACAGAAACAGAATATGATGCAGCGTGATAGTGGAACAGCTGGCAGTGGTCAAATCGATCGGTAGTGACGATAACTGTACCACAGTTGCTTGGTGAGAGCGAAGCGGTGCCGTAAAAACTCTGACAGATGGCCTGGTAAGGGGTCCGTACGAAGGTTGCTTAAAAACCTCAAGCGATGGGCTTCCAAATCCACGGAACAGTCGAGTCTACGAGCAAGAAAAAGAAAGAATGAATGTCAGAACTCAAAGAAGAATTTTATTGATAAAAAAGTTATTATCCAACTGTATATAGAATGTGCCTATTTAGGACTTTTATGACAACCTAATCTTAATCAAACATAAATTGTAATACTAATAAGATAAAGATAAAGCCTATCCTAATAAAAGAATAAAATCTTAAAAGGATTCAGAATTGGAATCCACATCAAAATATGATAACTAGCAATTCAGCAACTAGAATGCCGGCAATTGCAATGTACAACCAGAAGTGAGATATATAGTCCACCCTCTTAGATACAATGAATGATAGGTAGATTTTTCTCCTTTCATGTTCCCATCCCAAGAACTCTAAGCATTTTAACAATTTGAATCACAATATACATTATCTGGATATACATTGACAAACAGATTATCATTCTTACTACATGTTGTTTGCTTAATACAGTAGAGTACTTTAAACCATCTAGTTGTGAAACGAAAACCTATGGAGAATAATGCCATCAAATGATCATCTAAAGAATTAAAATATTTGGGGGTCAAATTGTTTCTATAGGATCATCAAGAGCTAAGCCAAAATAAATGAAGGATGTATACCATATAGTATAATAAAAGAAAACAACTCTCAGCATGGCAGAATTTAGGAACAGATCAAGAAAAATTAAGAGTAAACTGTTCCATTCTACTAAGTCCTTTAACAATGGACTATGCAGTCATTCTTAAAACAAAACAAAAAAAACATGATTTAGCATATCATAACTGGGATAAGGTAGATCAGCATTACGGAGTGAGACTGCATATGTATTAATAATGTTAAATGATACAATCGATCTTCAAAGGTATCAAAAATGAAAATGGAGAGAGAGACTAATCAATGGAGTTCAGGCATAATAACCAACCCATGATGTTGCACTACTGTTGTAGCCTATTGAATTAACTGCTAAGTTCTGAATCTGTGGTCTTATAATTTCATGTATATATTCTATGAACGGCTTCCATCTTAACCCTTCAAGGAAGAGCACTTATTGCATCCAAGTGGCAGTCAAACAAAGTATTCATGTGGAGAAAGAGGCTAAAGTGTAACTAATTGGGATTGTTTTCATTCTAGTGTTTTGAGTACATTCCTATAGAAATGAGACTTCCTCATACAAGTCTATTCAATGCGAGGCTACAATTAACAACAAATCTTTTATCCCAAAATTTTGGGGACGGTTGTTTGGTTCCTTTTCGTCCATTCAGCTTCGTTAAGGGCTGTGTCCATTGTAATAAGACTAAAAAAACGTATCCTTCTTTAAAACCTCAATTAATATTTGTTTAGGCCTACATTTAGTCCAAGCAGCTTTTTTAACTACTATCTTATAGCTCCTCCTTACTGGAGCACCAATGTGGGACTAAACATACTGAATAAAACCCACACACTCAAGCACACCTATTATCTCTAACAATCGATACAAACATTGGATAGTCATGATCAACAATAAGGAATTGATCAGATCGATCAATAAGCCCAATCAGCAAATAAACTTACACCACATGCAAGTTCCCTGACCGCACAATTTATGTTTCTAGTGCAGTGATCTATGAATGCAGTTCTGATCCATGCTTATAACCTTAAAAGTCATGGCAAGAACACTTTGTCTTTAATATTGACAATAATATGATTAAATGTGAAAGAATTCAACATCAAACCATGTTAAAGAAAGGGTCAAGTTTGAAGACAGTTAAGCTAAAATCATCAACCTTGGACATCATAGTATGTTTGCTCCTTGGACAATACCAAAAGGTTTATCTTATGGTGTATTATAAATAATAAATTAACAAATGCACCACCAAGGAAATAGTGAAAAGCAAAATATAAATGAGGGAATAAGATCCAGAAAAAGGATCATGACTAAATATTGAGATAATATCCTTAGAACCCAACTTGAAGAAAATCTTTAGTCAAGGAGAGGAGTCAAGGTAAAAAGACATCTAAAACAAATCAAATTTAGAAGGTGCACGAGAAATATAAGAATTCATTCAAAGGTGATGAAACATGGAAATCAGAAAGTAAAAGTGAGTTTTTGGTTTTGTGACATATTTTTCCTTAGCGAAAAAGAAGATATGGAGCTCATATTGAATAGCTGGACATGTAGAGATATAATGGGGATCTGAGCCTATTTGAATGTACCGCTGTGTGTTATTTGCCTAATCAAATATATAGTTAGACTGCAAAGAGAGCTTGATATGTCGCTCTTCTAAATAGAAGTGGAAATCCGAAGATAAAGCAATGGCTTGAACCAAAAGTATCATGTCTGACTAAATACTATGATCGGATCAAAGCCCCGATTAAATCAGGGAAGCATGATGGAGATGAGTTAACTATAAGTTGTGGGTAGATATAATGAAAAAGAAGAATGGTAACTGCAGCATATAAAAAGTCACTCAGTAACCTTACAAGCACCTACTCACAAGTAGTGACTTCCTGAAACTCATACTTCGGGCTATAAGACTAAACCCCAAGAAAGTATGTCAATGGAGTTGGCCAATGTAAGGACTAAATGTGAACACTGAAGGAGACCACATGAACAATTAAGATAAAGAGTTGCAGATTCAACATCACACACATATGTAATATGCATAAGGTTATACCTAAAATGATCACGAAAACAAGCAATTCACAAAGATAACCAGGCAAATGAATTGTGAGGCTTCAGATCTCGCGAAAGATGGTAGGTACCAACATTGTAACAAAGAACAAAACCAGAACACAGATGTTGACACAACTTGACAGGAATAGTTATGCCAAAAGCTAAGCAGTACCTGAACATATATGGTGAACTTAAACTTTGATGGATAATAGTGCAGATGACGAAGTATCATTACTGAGTATGTAAAGGAATCAGCAGAAAGCAACAAAATGGGAACTACATAATTTCAGTAGACAATGGGAATGAGAATGATCAATCATCATCATCCAAATTCTTTCTTCCATCAAAATGGGATCGGCTATGGAGCATAATAAAGGTCCATACAAGATTTGACAAAGTTTTATGACCGGTTGTCGACCTCACGTCAACCCTCTATGAGAATGATCAATATAAACACAAAAGGTTGGTATTTGGGGGCGGTTGGTAACTAAATCAGGATCAATTACTTATCGGCAGAAAATAATTGACATGTAAACATACTCTGTGGGTGTTGAGGGGGTGGAGGGGGTGGGGGGGGAGGGGGAATTAATACATGCATACTATAGGGGTTAGTCAACATGCATTTGACAATCTTGTCTGGATTTGTATTTTTTGTTGAATTCTGTTATCATTTTATAAGTTACTCAGTTATTGATGTTTTTTAAATTTAACAATGCATAAACAATATTGAAAATATAAAACCAAATATGTAGACAGATCTGTTCAACCTAAAGAAATAAAAGTACAAAGTATCCAAGACATGCATACCACGATATAAAAATATTATTTTGACCATCACCAACTTTCATGTAAAAAGGCCTATATAACGAATGTCGAAAGCAAGAAGCCATTTTCGAACCTTGCTTTTATAAAAATGACTTTTGTATCACAACAATGGTTTTCAAAGAAATATTTAATAAGATCATGACATGGACCATGAGAACGATATTAGAATTGGTGTTTTCTAATTATCATATATATGCGATAAGAAAAAGCAATATATAATTAGCATATAATTGATTTTTTGTTCATGGTCTAATGGAGTATAATACAGTCAGGTTCACCCACACCCATAGGGACGAGGACAACTGTGTCAAGAGTCTCATTCTCGATTAGCATTCTCGTTTGATAATGACAAAACTAAATAACACAAGTTACACAACTCCCACCATGCAAAACTAAATAACTCAAGTCACACAACTCTCACATATTTTCATTTAGTTTTAGGATCCCATATAATATTTAAAATTTGTGTTTAGGTCTTCATTTTGGACGGTCAACCCAAGTCAACCGTTAGGACAAGACCCAAAACCTATTCTAGACAATATGGAGACCTAAACGCAAATTCCCATATTATATGAGACCCTATAATTAAATAACCTAATAGTTAGTAGAGAGCTTAATGAAAGAATAATCTCTGTTAAATGTTGTATAAAGAAGTCATCACAAAATGTGCAATGAATGGGAAGATGCTAGTACATTTCTCTTTGGCTTAATGTGTCATGAAGATTAATGCAATTTCCTGTAGCAAAATATGTCGTTGTAACTCTTCACCTAGACTCTTTATAGTCTATATAAACATGGAGGACGCTCCTTGATTTCATGAACATAAACTGCACAGCTATAGGTAAGTCCACTATCCGCCAACTAGTCATCTAGGTTCTATATACTAATAACAAAAATTGATACATAATAATTATGTTGACTACCTAAGTTTCTAGTACTAATAACTAAATAAATTAATATAGACCTTTAATCAAGATATAAATTTCGTGGAGCTCCATCCTCTATGCCCCATAGTCCATCAACTTGAGAGGGTAGATACTATATACAACGGCTTAGATGCCTATGAAGTATTCTCATGCCTTTTTTAGGTATCATTTTATTCGGTTCTACATTTCATGCATTCAACATGAGTTACATCTAAGACTATTGTAATTTCTAATTATACTAAGGGTTTTCTAAATATTGGACGAATTGCGACGATGAGGTATCTCTTTTGTGGCCTTATATATACCTCCTACGGTTGCACCAATTGTGGTTGCGAACTTTGCGATTGTTGCGGTTGTTGTTGTTTGTTATCCATGGCCTTTACACTGAGTAGTGAATACTAGAAATCTAGAACTATAAGTCCTAGAGGTAAAGCAAATAAGAGAGTATAAGATATTTTGAGTATTAAATTTGTTATATAATAAAATAAATCATATTTATAGAGCTTAGAAAAATTTAAATGACCACAAATATCTTTATAATATAGTCATTTATAGCTGTTATGGAGGTATTTTGGTCATTTTAGTAAAATGACCAAAATATTATTAAATAACGTCGATAAATGACTACATATAGGAATGTTTTTGTAAAAAATATCCTTCGAAATATCATATTACTCTTGTAATATGGTTATTGAAATTTTTTATTATTAAAATGCTCCCTAATTAATGGTCACGAGGTAAACTAGTAAACACGCCTCCCAAATGGTCACGAACCATGAGGGTGTCGCAGTCGTGAGTGAGTAGGACTGGGCCAATAGGGGTGAGCTTTCGGTTTATTCGATTACAACCGAATTGAAAATAGTCAATACGGAATGAACCAAAATTCTAAAAAAAAATCAAAACTGAAACTGAACCAAAATTAGCGATAACCAAAACCGAACATAACCGATATACGATATATCGATTTATTTGGTTTGTTCGGTTGGAGTATTTTTATTGTTTAGTGTGTCGGGCCTAAAATTAAGACTATGGTTAAATTATATTAAAATTTTATAATTTTTATAAATATGTTTGTTGTATTTCAAATTAGGATCCAAAGTTGGACTAATTGTTAAATTATTCGAATTTCGATTTTTTTACCGAAGTCGAAACCAAAAACCGAAACAAAATAGTTTATTGTAGTATTTTTCAAAACCGAAATCGAATCGATTTTTTTTTAAAACTGCTCCGAATCTCTTATTCTGTTTCCTCGGTTAGCTAGTCTCTCGACCGGTTCCTTTAATCGAGCCGGATTGAACCTCTGAATGAGACTAATATGCTAAACGACTTGACACGTGACTGTACTTGTCAAACCGAGCTCGAGTTCGAGCTCGAGAAGATGATGCCATAAATAGATTAATGGTCACGGACCATGTGGGTGGGGCCGCAGGCGCGAGGGAGGAGGACCGGGTCTGTCTTTTGACAGGTCCTTTAATTGAGCCAGACTGGGCCTCCGGATCTGGACACTAAAACTCGGCCCTACCGGTAAGGAAATCGGCCCCGCCCCGGACCGGGCCGGGCCGGGCCGGCTTGGCCCGGCCCAACCCACCAAACACCTTGACGTCTGTCCCCATCTCCTCTCTTCCTCAACTGCACTCTTTCTTCCGATCACAATCCATCAAAAATAGAAATCCAAAGAAAAGGAAAGAGAGAGAGCAATGGAGCCCACGGACCTTTCCTCTCTTCCCGAAGAACAAGAAGCATCACCAGCAGCAACCGAGGATCCTTCTTCCGCTTTCGCCCCCAGCTCGATCCCTCCCCGCCCCGCCTCTCTGTAAGACTCTCCCAACAATATTCACATATGAGCATATTTTGATTCATTACAAATAAATTTCTTCCCAATCATCATCATTATTATTATAATTATTACTTTTAGCTCGATCCATCCCATCGATTTCTTGATTTCAGTCTGAGCTAATGAGCAATATTTTCTATTTTCTATTTTCAGGAGCTCGCTCCAGAAGTATGTACCCCTGGATTGGGCAGGCTACTTCGACAGGGAGGAAGACGTCGCGATCCCCGGGTCGGATAACGTGAGTGGTACGCGGTTTTCTTGTGCTCTTCGAGGTGCCATTGGGAACACGGAAGGGTTGAACGTGGGCCGTGTTTGCTTTTTTGTGTGTGTGTAGGTCTTCCACGTCTACCTCGCGGGATCCGAAGGGCCGGTCGTCTTCTGTCTGCACGGAGGCGGTTACTCGGGGTACGTGTTCTCGTCCTTTGTTTTGTTCGAAGAGAAATTTCCATTTTCCGGGATGCGTCGTCGCGCATTTTCGGCTACTTTACGGCAGTTTGATTACTAATGATCATTTCAGTATTAGCTTTTTGTTGTTGTGTTGGTTGTTGGTTTTAGGAGCTTTAGTTTTATATAATTTGGTTAGGGAATGGGATTTTGGGTTACCACGGTTGGGAAATTAGGAAATAAGCTTTCGGGTTTGGGTATGTTTAGGGTTTGCGGCCGCATGCGGGTGGGCGCGGCAATAGGGAAGTGCATGGAGGTTACGGATGGTCGAATGTCAACGACGGCGGTAGTCGACAACAACGGTCGGGGTGACGACGTGGCTTGGAGAGAAGGATTAGGGCTCGAGGTTGCAGAGTGCGGCGGCAGATGCAAGGGGTTCTAGGAGATCTGGATGGGTTCGTGGGTAGTTGATGATCGACAACAATGGTGAAGGCGGAGATGGTTTCCCAGATGGTCAACGACCGACAACAGTGGTGAAGCGGAGACAATCTGATTCGGCTTAGGGTTGGACTAGGGTTTAGATTTAGAGTTTGGCTTAGGGTTATCAGTGGAGCTTGGACAAGGTAGGGAATATGACGGCTAGGGTTTAAGGGAGATAAAAAGAGTTTGGTCCAAAAAATCCTTTCTGGTTTTTGTTACCATGTTGAAAATTTGCCTCAATATAATCAATATAACGGACTCACTTTATTTGGAAAAGAGTGATTACATTTATAGGAGGGTGTGGGCCTCCCATCCGAGAAGTTTTTCGATGTTGAAGTAAATTAGGCTAATAAAGATAAGGTAAAAGTATATACAAAGGATGTTCTCTCCATTGTATATATATTTTTTACTTTTATCTTTATTAACCTAATTTACTTCAACTTCGAAATTTTTTTCGAAAGGGAGGCCTACGCTCTTTTGTGGCGGGGGTGCAGAGATAGCTATCAGGTTTGCCTACACTATATACACACATTCTCTCTAAAGCCCACTCTTTTGCAAGAGGTTGACTGTTCAAATCTTGCTAGCTATGAGAAGTGGGATTTCCAATCCCCCCCATATATATATATATATATATATATATATATATATATATATATATATATATATATATATATATATATATATAGTGAGAGAGAGAGAGATCTTTGCATTTTTGCATCTCCAAAGCATCCCTATGATCACAGCTGTTGGATCTTATATAAGTCATCTAATCTTAACCGTTGATTTGAAAGATTAGATGACTTAAATAAGATCTAACGAGTAACGACTGTGATCATGAAAAAATTTGGGGATACATAAGAGTGAGGGCAAGGTTGTGAAAAGCGCTAGGTGCTAGTCAGACGGGCACCTAGCGCCTAGTTCGCCTAGGCGGCTGCCTAGATCTAAGCGGTTCAAACAAATAAAATGAACCAAAAATAATCTACTAAATATTGCAAAAAAAAAATCCATAAAACCCCAAAACATGCCTAGTCGGACGTAAGGGGGATTAGGCGGATACCTAAGCGGGCATCGGACGGACACCCGGCGCCTAGCGCCTAGGCGTCCGCCTTTTAGAACAGAGAGTGAGGATCCCGATCCCTTGGATGTAACTGTTAATATGAATAAATTACCTTTTCCTCCCTCTCTTCTCTCTCTCTCTCTCTCTCTCTCTATATATATATATATATATATATATATATAGGAAAAGGTAATTTCATTGATATTAACAGGTACAACCTCTAATTCATAGCATTAACATCAAACAATATTATGCAAGATCCACAAATGAGTGGTGCTTAATCCTTCACATATGCGACGATTTCCCTCTCTCTAAATGTGCTATGTAGTAGCTGAAAGTCTAATGCGAGCCATCCTGAACCACCGGCTGCCCCTAGCACGCAAAGTATAAATAAATAACATCAATCTGGCTATACATGTTGCTAGGACTAGTAACTGGGATATCTAAAACTCGACATTGTAGCTTCCAAATCTCCCATGTAAACAAACAACGAAGAACATATGTTGGAACGTCTCCCCTGCATGGTGACATAGCATGCATGCCTGGCCCTGGACTTGAATACCAAGCCGCAGAATCATGTCCATCGCTACTAGTCTCCCTTTGAGAGCTTTGTACATGTTTACATTCATTTTACTGGACATCTTCTTTATCCATATAAATTCGACATTGGGGCGAATCTGATTATAAGCTTGGCAAAATTATCACCATTAGCTCCACACATCCCGGTCGGCCGGTCCAGACCTGGATCAATGATAATATTATTGATAGTGCAGCATATCTCCTACCAATAGGATGTCCTTCTAATCGCCAGTGCCCATTAAAAATGATTCTGCTCGCTAGTTCATCCCTCCCTCCTACTGAGAAAAATTGCCAGCCTTCTCGCTTGACAATACTCTTGTGCTCAAGCCACGGATCTAACCAAAGATGGGTGTTATCACCATTAACAAATTTGCGAAAAATTAACGGCTGAATAGAAGACCTGTGTCATAGAATCTCCTTATACGAAACAGAGTAATTATTATTTATACGTTGGCTCCAAAAATTCTTTTCCTTTAAAGTATTTAGCACTCATCCATTGGGCCCACGACAATCTCCCCTGAAGAAAACTCCACATGAGGCGCATACCAGCGACATCCCTTAAGGAAAATAAAGAACGTAGACCAACACCACCCTCATTTTTTGGCCTACACAACTCCTTCCAAGCTAAAGTGTGTACTCATCGCCAAACAAATTTGCACAAAGCTTGTCAACTTTGCGAATGGTGGCCGATACACATACACACACGGGAACTTCTAGGCTTTATTGTGGAACTTTCATATTCCAAAAGTGTCATTCTCCATCTTTATATATATATATATATATATATATATATATATATATATATATAAATTAACTAGGAATAAAACATGTAAATTACATACCTCCCCACTAACATAATTACTAACCACTAATAATTACACATTTCCAACTACAATAAATGTTAACCATCTAAAAATAAATTTACTTCAAAATATTTTATATTATTTCAAAATGGGTTGTCATGCTAGTATACATTTACAAAGAAAGAAAAAATACTGAAAAAATACACGTGCAATGCATGTGAGCGTCTTCTAGTCTTCTAGTATATGTGTGTATAAAGCTTGGGTCCTTTTTATTACATCAAATCACCCCGGACATGGTCTGGTCTGTGTACGTAAATCCTCGATTAATGAGTTTGATGCAACATTTTTCGATCCACCGTCCAAAGGATCTCCATTGCACGCTATACTTGGGTTGACCGTCGGCACCACGATCCTATTGTCTTGGTAGGCCGCTCCTCGACTTTTAATCGTCGCTACATGAATATCCATGCTACATGAATATCCCAATTTCTCCTCTAATATTTAAGCACATAGTGCACCCATGGGGATTCGATCCTCCGACCCGATTTTCTGGATCTTTATGTCTTCAAGTCATGACGACTTGGGCCAATGTTTGTTCACACGATCCTTAAACTACCCAATTTCAACATTGCTAATCAATAGTTAAATAACTCTAGCTATCAAATTGAAACTTTGACTCTTGTCTTTTATCTAAATATTTTAGCCCTAGATACCTAACAATGACTTTCTCATGGAGCTTGGAAGAATAGTAAAGCTTGATGCTTGCATGCTGGAGATGAGGGTTTGTTCCTAGAGGATGACGGTAAAGCTTGACATGTAAGAGGTAGTGCGGTATGAATCATCAAGGTTTAACCTATGTACAGATCGCACTGCACAGTGCTAGTCAGCTCATCAAGCTAACACCCTTCCTATGAAGCAGCTCAACACGACATTCCACCACCATGATGGTACTGAGCTGTTGCAGTCTGAGGAGTCTCAGGGCCTTCATTTAAGCATTGTTTGTTCCCCTTCCTCAAATACAGATTTGTGGTTTAATCCTAAAGGTTATCCCAGGGGCCGGAACTACTTGAGCCTTTCAATTTTCCTTTGACATTTAACACCTAAAGGTTTATCTTTCCGAACCCAACGACATGCCGTAGGGCCATTGGATAATTCTGCAGAAGTATGCCCCCTGAATAAATGCTTAATTAGGCAACAAAGAATTGTTGTTCCAATGCCAATACCTTGTGTCTTACTGTCTCAGTAATTATGAGTTATTTTCCATCTTCGTCCAAGAATCTGATGGTTAGCCAAAGTAGAAAGGCAAGGGATTAGGAAGACTGGAATTGAAAAATTATACTTCTTGGTGTGCCAGAGTAACATTTGGCAGGAACTAGTCCCTAATTCCTCGCTCAATGTCCAGTATCCAGATTGCAAACTCTACCTTAGTACTTAGATAGAGTGGAAGAAGAGAGATAATTTGCATCTCAGCTTTGCCTATGGCCACCTGATATTTTCAACGTTTCTGTTCCTTTATGAGATGTCATGCTCAGGAAGCTTACTGATACTGCCTGACATCATATTCCCTAACGATGGTGCCCTATCTGCAAGCCAAGCTTGTCACTTCTTGAAGTTGTCAGATCAATTGTTAACTTGAATGATGGCTGGTTGATTAAGTTGTGCAATAACAAGAATACATGATCACTACCCTACAATACTTACATTATTTTTTAGGATTGTCACAACTATGTCGTGTTGTTAGTTGTTAGATGTTTATTAGTGAACTGTTCAGATATATGGATAAGTTCTGCATGGGGCGTGCCTTGCATCTGATTAACTTTATTGACTGCAGACTGATTACTGTAATCAAGATGGAAATCGATTTTCCAGTATTGATTTCTATTTGTAGGTATTATTTATTTGATTGTTTCTCTAGATATCACAAGGAGCAATAATGTCAGCCATGAGGTTGAAGTTGTTGCGAGTGGACCATGACAAACAATATTTGGTTGATGATGGTTTTATTACATTGCAGGCATATGCATGGTCAATTCAATACACTCTCTTCCTCTTTTATTGTTATATCATTTTGATTTTTAACTTTTTAAGTTAAACCTATGGAACGTGTTGCATGGATCACGTTCAACACTCGTTAGTCATGGTTTAAAGTATCGGCCGATACCGATCCGATATGGCCGATACCAATACGGTTTGGCATGTCCCGATCCGATACCGACCGATACCCGATACTGACATTAGGGGTCTCTTTTTCGGTCAATTCAACAAAGAAAATTAAACGAAAAAGACAATCAGCAAGGGTTTAAAGCATAGTAAGGTTGTAAAAGCATGTAAAGAAGAAAATCAATCTATTGTATGTAAACCAATAGGTAAGGGTGACTACTATTTCATTTAATTTCAAAACTACTAAGAAATAACACTGCAAATACTTGAAATTATGCCTAAATGTATAAAATATATGTTTTAAAATGTAAATAATTTATTAATAATTATTTGTTTTCCGATACCAAAAAATCCGATACTCCGATCCGAAACTGCCGATACTACCGATATTGCCGATACCAATACTCATAGGAATAGTCCAATACCTATTCTGATACCGATACTGTGAACCTTGTCGTTAGTGGATGCTGGCATCTTTTCATGGTGAAAACTCATCTTGGAAACCAGTATACACTTATCCCAAAATATTTAGGAGCCCAATGAGAAAAGCATTAGGAAACACATTGGAATTTAAAAGGAAATATTTCCAAGATGTCTTGGATATGTATAGGAATTAGGAATCACCAGGATAGACAGGACTGATTTTGGGAACTAGGCAAACTTTGTTAAAACATGCATGTAAAATAAATCTGGAAACACTTGCAATAGGAGCAAAAGCTGTCATTCTTAAATATGGATTTTTTTTAATAAAAAAATAACCCATCTATATATGAAGTTCACTTGACGACCATGTCAACATTTACATTTGTTAAAGTCCCACTACACCAGAACTTTAGGGTGTTATATATTTATATCATTCTAAGACGCCCCTGCAGATTGAAGCCCATTTTTGGGAAAAGAGCTGGATTCTCGCAGTCGTATAATGTTTTTATGAAATCCACTTAAAATGCAAGTCAAAGGAGATTTGAACCTGGGTTTTGCTGATACCATTTTAAAGTTCCTGCCACTACGCTCTAGAGTGTTAGTGGAGATTATATATTTACATTATTTTAACAACATTCATATGTTATATTTAGTTAAAATACTTTTAGTCAACCATGTAGCTGCTAAGGTATATCTGCTCACATTGTTACCTGGCCAAACTACGAAAGTCCTGGTAGCATAGAACATTAGTTACTAGTGTGTACAATGATACTGTTTTGACATATATGTGATGTGAATAGATATGTGTACGTTTTAATGTAATATTTATGGGAGTACTTACCGATCTTTGTTAATTCCCAGGCTTTCTTTTGCACTATCGGCAAGAATAATCAAAGAAAAGGCTCGGATAGTTGCCTTGGACCTTAGAGGGCATGGAAAGTCATCCACGGAAAATGATACGGATTTATCTGTTGAAGTACGTTCTTCTGTGTCATTTTAGTGTTTATTAGAACTTGTTAGGTTTTCCTGAGCCTTTTCCACTTCTCTACTTCTGTTTTATTGTAAACGTATTGTCAGTGCATGTAAAGCAGGTTTCTTTACGTAATAGAACATAATCAGTCTGTGTAAATTGCAGACTCTATGCAATGATGTTTTGGCTGTTCTGAAGACAATGTATGGAGATTCCCCACCTGCAATTATACTTGTGGGCCACAGGTTTTTCCTCATATTCTTATTTCTTAGAATCTGCACTGTACTTGTCTTTCTAGGCCTGTTTGTCTGTAATTGACTTTGCAAGTCTAGATCTTTTCTGCACATAGTTTGGAGTGCTGAGTGCTGAGTGCTGATTAGCTAATGCTATCTAGTTGATGAAACATCTATTACCAATCTTCCTATTAATCAAGAATATAGAAATTGGAAAAAAATGCTCTCTATTATTACTTTAGCCTTTTTATTTAACAAGGTAATAAATAGAATGCATGAAACCAAGATAGAAGTGCCGTTGGTGGCTGTAAGCCTATAATATTAAAAAGTTCTGGCATGCATTCCAATAGTACAAAATCATCCCCGTCCAATGGAGTTCGTAAACCTTTCAAAGCCTTCTCAACACCTGTTCTTTGCTTTAGTAAACTGCTTTTGTTATTCTCCCAGAATCTCCTGCCACTGCGTATTTGTTATATTATTTTATAAGCATTCAGCAGAATGTTGTAAATTGTAATTCTACTCAGCACTTTTGGAAAATGCGGTACCAGCATTTCAAAAGATAAATCAGCTATGAAGATCCTTCTATTGGAGGGACGTTGAGGAGCAATTGCAGATGGTTTCATCCGCCAGCAAACTTAGGCTGGCTTTGGGCTTGCTTATCATGACTGCTTCTGCTTGGTTTTTTTGGAAAGCAGTCTAAAAACCTGTTTCGTAACAGCAACTTATCAAATTATTTCTGAAAAGCCAGTTCAAATTTGGGACAGCTTTTGAAATAAGATGGGAGGCTGCTGTCAAAAGACAGCAACCCAAAACCAGATCTTAATAGCACTTGTAACCAAATGAATGGTTCCTTCTTCTTCTTTTTTCCATAAAAAAGAATCTTTTCATTTTAATTAAAAAAATACAGTCATTTGCTTTATGAACCCAGCTAATCATATGATAGCTCATTGATGGTATAATCATCCTCTTTTACTTCTTATGTGCCCTTATCAGCATGGGAGGTTCTGTAGCTGTGCATGTAGCTGCAAAGAGAGCGTTGCCTTCTGTTGCTGGCCTCATTGTTGTCGATGTTGTAGAGGTATATTTCACAACTCGAAAATGTTCATACCATGTAGTATATGTAGTATAATAGTATTTACTTTTGCCTGATGCTACTGTGGACTAATGATTGCACAAACAGGGAACTGCCATGGCATCATTGGTTCATATGCAGAAAATTTTATCGAACAGAATGCAACACTTCCAGACCATTGAAAGAGCGGTACGTACTATGCTATATAGAAAGTGATATTTACAACTTATCCTTGAGTTTCATGTCTAAGTTCTGATTCCAATACCTCTTTTTTGTGATTTCGTATTCTTACTACCAACTAACTAGGGGAGGGAGTGGATATGTTAGCGACAACTAGAAAGAGTTCTATAATGAGTTTACTATGTCTCTAGCTGTAGGCCATTTATTGGTATGGTTGGCCTTTCTAATGAACATGGAAGACATAATGTGATAACACCTATTTAATCCCTTTGTCAGGTCATTAACCTTGTTTTTTACCATGATAAATTTTTAATTGAGCAGTTAAATCAAAATGAAACTTGTGCTGTTTTAAGAGGCTTTTTAAGCAAGTACGTAGCCCCCTAAACTAATATGTAATTATGTATATTCTAGTCCAACTACCAGAATTGTTTCTGCATCAGCTTTCAAGCTGTACTTTTGTCTATTGAGTGTCAGACGATCAAACTCTAGTATCCTATAATCTTAGAGAAACCAGTCCTTTATTATCTTACAATCCAAGCTGGATAAACAATTTCCAAGATCTCCCTCAGACTGAATTTGTCAAATGCCTCAGATGCATTGACATTAGCTGCTGGAACTCATAGTAGTTTTGTTATTTCTAAGGTGTCATGAAAGAAAAAAAAGTGGCAGGAGAAACACATATGGTTGCTTCACAAAAAACTTTATTTACTTTACTTGAGGTTTCTTAATAAGTTCAGAATAAATATCGGACTCAAACAGGGAGGCTACTTATATTAAGTAACTGAACCAAGACTAACTAGTTGGTTTGTCAACTTGCCTTGTCTTCAAAAGTCACTTTGGTAGTTGGCTAGAGACTTGTCAACCTAGGCAATTGGTCAACTTGACTATCTAGCATCCAGCTTTGTGGCTGTCGAGATGCTCCTTTTGCTCCTTCTAGTACTTCATTACTGATACATACTTCTCAAATTCTCCCCCTCAAGTTCGTGATGGATAGCATGTAATCTAGCTTGCTACAGAAAAAATTCAAGAACACGAGAATCGTAAACGACTCGTACTCGTACAACACTACTACTAAGTAGAAACTCAATCCTGGGCAACGAAGCCCCCCACTCACTTTGTTACATAAAAGTCAAAAGACTTCAAACACAATTTATATATATGACTCATCGAACGACCAATTATCCACAAACCACATCAAACTATTCCAAACTTCTATGTTCACCGAAAACATCATTACCTCGAATGTAAACCACAAAGTAAGGTTCGCAGTATCGGACAATACTGAAACGTATCGTTCATATTGTATTGCTTTTGGTCTTTCCTTATCTGATACTGATCACTACTGATACTGCCGATACCTACATAGGGACTCTCCCTATCTGATACTACTGATCACTACTGATACTGTCGATACCTACATAGGGACTCTCTTTCTTTCAATTCGTCAAAGGAAATAATTACAAGGGAAAGAGAGAAGTATGAGAAAACGGTGTCTTCACAATGATTCGACGTGTCAACATCTACACACAACACCATGTCGATAAGATTCCTTATTGACACACTGTAACCATTCCATTTGTAGTTGTATATTTATAGATTTACACCATCCATCAATCTTAATATTATTCCATTCAAAGTCCAAGAAATAACAAATTTATAAAAAATTATGCTCAAGGCCCTAAATATATGAAATCAGTTTTTAATAATAAACTATTAATATTGATAATCATTTTCCATTTCAGTTGGAAAATGCAGTCGGATGTTACTCTCATGGTAGTCAAAGGTGCGCATCGGACGCGCATAAGGCGCACCTTGCAAAAAGGCGCACCAGTTGCGCCTCGTCCCTCACTAAGCGAGGCCCCTTTCTCTGGGCCAAGGTTGTAAAAATCGCTAGTAGGCCGCTAGTCGGTTCACGGGGACTAGGAATTAATTGGATTAGTCGGGGACTAGTCGGATTAGTCGGTTTGAATTTTTTTAATTATATATATATATATATATATATATATATATATATATAGCCGCAACATATATATTAAATTACAACAACACATATAGTAATAGTAGCAGGACATATATTAAACTACATGTATACAAATGTCAAGACTTTACTTGACCGCATCCCCAAAAAAAAATGTCCAAGACTTTACTTGTTTGTAGCAGAAAAAACAGTGCAACCTCAAAAAAATAGTGCAGCCCCAAAAAAAGTACGGCCCAAACAAAAGAAGAAGAAAGCAAAAAAAAACAACAAAAGCAAAAGAAGAAAGGCATGAGAAAGCAAAAGAAGCAAAAAAAAAAACCAGAAGAAGAAGAAATGCATGAGAGAAAAAAAGCAGCAAAAATAGTACCTGCAGTTGCGGAAGTGACCGGCGGCTTGACAGGTCAGTCTTTTCTTTCTCCTTCCCTTCTCTTCTTTCTCCTTCCTTTTTTTTTAACTGTGGGCTAGTCAGCCGACTAGGCCCGGCTAGCCGCCTAGTCGGCCGACTAGGCCCGATTGCTGCTTCTTCCGATTTTTTCGCCGCCTAGCCCTCAAATCGAGTCGGACAGGGCCGACTGCCGACTAGTCGGCAGCCCAGTCCAATTTTTACATCACTGCTCCGGGCGCACGCCGGGCGCACCTTTCAGCAAGGTGCAACCAAGAAAAGACGCGCCTAAGTGCGCCTTACGGTTTTTTATATATATACAAAAAATTTGAGGCATGTAAATAACCCTTACCTCATACAAGTGGAAGGAGATGACATTTTCCACGGTTGCCAAAGTTGGTTACAGTTGAACTAGAAAAGCTAAAATTAACTAAAAACATGGTAGGTATAATATAAACTCTTGTTAGTTTGGTTGATTACTACTGCTATTACTACTTTGTTAGTTTACTTGGTTATATTTTAACATATTTTTGTTGGTTTTAATATGTTATTTGTTTTTATTTCTTACGTTACTAATTTACTTATTTATTTATGTATATTTGTGCACCTCGCTTCGCTCGGACGTGCGTCTTAAGTACGCCTTGTGCCTCGGCGATATGGACCCTTTTGCGCCTCAAGTCCATCTTGCGCCTTTAACTACCTTGGTTACTCTGAAACTCTAATCTGAAACCTCCAAAACTGTTGAAATCTCCGATACTTATAAGATCAGCCAGAAATCGATTTCAATAACGATAGTGCAAACCTTGCCACAAACTTGTCAAAAAGATTAATCATCAATGAAATATTCTAGGGTGTCATGCATTGAACAGAACGAAAGAAGAGAGGGAAACATACAATATCTCTTCGCAAAATATTGATTACGCTTGCTGTACTTGCTGTACTTGACGTTACAATAGCAATAATTGACTCGAGAGGACTTAAATTGGAAACTGGAAAACTAGGTGACTGGCCCAAGACTGGTTGGGCAGTCAACTTTAACCGCCGACTGATACCACCTGAAAGCAAATTAAGAGATGCTCAACATGAGCTGTGTCTTTTGCCAATCTACAAATACTTCTTGAGCAGCTGGCTTTGTTATTGCTGCCGCTGCTGCTTCTTCACAAGTTCATATTAATCAGCAATTTTAATTAAGTTGAAATGAACTTAGTTTTATCTGGATTTGCGTCCAGGTTGATTAGTTTTAGCTTTGCATTTGGAATATAGCCACTAATGAAGGATTCATTATTATGCTCTTGTTATTTCAAGTTAAATTGTATTGTCTGGTGCCTAATGTCTTGTAGTCAAGCACCATGGTGAATTAAGGATGTATTTATACTTTTTTATGTCATTAAGTTTTTTCTTTACGGCATTTGCTACAGTTCTCTTTGTATGAGAGGACTTGAGGAACATTCGAGATTTGTAGGTTGCTGGTGACTTTAAGAAGGTAGATTTGAAGATCCTTAAGTTCGATTGAGAAAAGTAAGGTATTGTTTGTTAAGTTTCATAACTACACATGAGATGATGTAGTTCATTCGAGATTGTTTCCAGCAGGTAGATTTGTGTAAGTATGAGGCAAACAAATGTGTTTCAAAGCTTAAGCTTTTCCCACTTGTATTTCTCAAGATCATCCTCTAATTCCCAAGGGCGCAACAACAATATTTCAAAATTTGTCAAAGTTATACTCAAAGCTCCTCGCTTTGTTTGACTTCAAATTAGAATTTGCTTGTGATGAATCTCCTTATGATCACCATTATGACTTATACATTGCTCACACTTTAATTAATATTTAGAAAGCTAGCTCTCCTTCAAAGTATTTTGAAGGAACATGATCTTGCTGCACACACACGCACAACTACAAAGAAATGAAGAAAAAGGAGCAGCAGGAACAAGACAATGCAGGAGAATAAGGAGGAAGCAAGAAGGTGAAGAGAAGCAGGAGAATGGGGAAGGAGTAGGGGACTAGGATTGAAGCATAATTGGGGGTGGGGGTGGGGGTGGGGGGGTGGGGGGGATGGAAACCCTGATGAGGGGATATGCAAATAAGAAAAAGGTGAGCTGGTGTCTACTTCTGGCGTGAAACTACCTCAAACTCCAATTGAACTCATGTAATGCTAAGGTTTGAGAAGTTTATAGCATGATTAAGTATTTCTTTATTACATTATAAGAAATGAATCAATAAAACCAAGAATATTTTACAATGAGTAGAAGTAACATAAACAATTGAAAAGAAATAGCAACCTGATAGGTCAAAAAAGGTTTTGGAGTGTAAATGGGAGAAAATATCTTTATAAGCGAAGTCGCTTGAAAATCTTGAACATATTTTCTAGAGTATTTGTGAAGCCATTTCTTACAATCAACTACTGAGATACCTAACAAACTTTGCAGTATCGACTACATTGTATAGGTTTTTGCCTAATCCGATACTGGTTGATACCGACTGACATTTTTACTAGCATTTGTTGACATTAAGGCTCCCTTTACTAGTCAATTCGGCAAAGAAGAAAAATTAAAGAGAAAGAGAGAAATATGGAGAAAAACATGTTGACACAATGATTCCGTCATGCCGAAGGGTGACATGCTATAGTGTTTTCATTTTGAAGTTGTATATCTATATATGCAGAACATCCATTTGTCGGAAAATTATTCTATACAAAACTATATGTTGTGGGTATGCTTTGTCTAAAAGCAAGTAACTAAACAACAATATCTATTGCGGGGAAATGATTCAATAATGTTGGATATTATTCCATTCAACGGGAAACAAAAAATATTACATAAAATTATGCCTAATGGTATCAAATATTTTCTACTTCTAATAAAATTTATTACTATTTCCGAAACTATCGAAACCGCCAATAATGATACTTATAAGAAGTGTCGGAAACCGATACCAATATTGTGAACCCTGATACCTAGTTCCTACAATCAGTCGATAACATTATAACAATATTCTACATATAGAGAAAGAAAGCTGTCCAGCCAACATTTGGGTGATTGTAGGAAGTGCTACAAGTTGAAACATGTAAGTTTCTTTTAATTAAATTGGGAGGAATGTACATCCGTGTTTGTGTGCACGCAAGAACACTATCTTTTAGTTAAACTGGGACACCAAACACATCATCATTATCATCATCGAAACCTTCTATAGAATAGGCTGGATATTGAGCACGAGAGAGATCTATTAAAGTATTAAAAAACTTATGCTGCCCAGTTGTCAATCTTTGACCTTTATAATGCCTAATTCTTAGGAAGGAACTAAATGCAAATGCGAATGGGCAAAAGAAATTCAAATTGTTTATATAAGAATCATTGATCTTCTTACAACAACTGAAGATCAAATTTACAACTCATTTTGAAACCCTTTCTCAAATAGATTTGGCAAATGAAAGTTCTTGTATATGTGGAGAGGTTTGTATATGGAGAAAACTAGTCGTTGCAAGATTTAATGCTGAGCAGACTACTCACAAACAGTATGTTGTCGGTATACTGTTGTGACAATTTGTGTGTGGCTGGAAATGACAGAAAATTGTCGAAACAATTTTTGTTCCGACAGTCTACATACAGTATACTATCGGTATATTGACAATATACTATTATACTATTTTTGGGTATTTTGGCTATTTGGCTTAGTATCTGGGTTTTGGAGTTCTCGTTTGCCAACACCTATTGAGTTACAAACTTTTCTAGATAATAAATTTAAAAAGACATTACAATTGACTTGAGTATTTGTTACAAACTTTCCTAGATAATAAATATAAAGAGACATTACAATGGACTTGAGGACTTGATAGCTTGGCTTCTTTCTTTGTTTGAATGGTGATATTTTTCTTGATGGCCGTTGTTTGAAACAAGTCAGATCTGAAAATCTGATTAGCTTTCGGGAGCTTTGCCCTCGAACCCCTATAGGGGGCATTGTCCTCTTGACCCCCGTCCGCTGACTGGGCAACGAAACCCTCGAAGCCCTCCTGTAGACCCAGAGATATCGTGGGTGGTTCAGATAAATCTTTGTGCTAAGAGTCTTCACTTACATAAGTCCATCTTCAATCTTACTTATTGCTTTTCTGCAAAATAAATATTAGACGAACAAAACAATATACCTAGTAACAAAGATGATAACATTAATGAACACTAGGAATATGTCAAGTTTAGATGTTAACAATATAGTAGTTGTATGAACATTAGCGATTTCATAACAAGAAACTTAATCGATTTATCATAGTAAAAGAAAAACTCTATTTAGTCATTGGGCTAACAAGAAGTGGCTATAGCCAGAGCTGAGGAGAGGGGGCTGGCGGGGCCACGGGGCCGTGGGGTGGGGGGTTCGGCTAGGGTTAGAGTCAGGAGTTTGGTGGAGTGGGTGGAAGAATTTTTTTGGGAGTTAGGATTCTCTCCAAATTTCATAGTTCTGATACCAGAAAATTCATAGAGAAGTTTTAGTTTATTCATGTGAACAAACATGAGAAGGCTTGGTACATTTATAGAAGTCATGACATTCTCCTTTTTGAGGTTATGTGGGACTAAAGTGAGGTATACAATAATAGTTAACTCACATTAACAAAGGCATAATGTGTCAAAGTTCCTAAAATTTTGACCTTGGTCATGGGCGTTCACCTTTAGATATCTAGGTTTGTTGCCATAACCATCTTGTCGGAGGCCCAACTGGAATCCAAGCACAAGCCTGATTTATGTTATATTTGCATATAGGAGACTTACGGACCCTACCTCTTACTGTCCTATCTTTTTATCCACTACTGAAGGTGGTTTTTGTTGATACCAGCCTTTAAGAAAATTACATTATATTGATTTTCCATGAACACTAATTTTCACTCGATCTTAATTCACTGGTTTGTATTGTATTGTTGCTGAATTTTGTATAGGTGGAATGGAGTGTCAAGGGAGGCTCACTTCGAAATGTTGAATCTGCCCGACTTTCTGTTCCTTCAACTTTGAAATATGATGATTCAAAAAAGTGGTGAGCATTAGGTGGTTGAAGCTGAAGGTTTATCTTTATGTGATACATTTACATAATAAACTTGTTTGTTTCAATGAAGTGCTTCATGTGAGCTGTGTTATTTATGTTAAGTCAATGCCTTTGGTTTTACAATCTGTGACAGTTATACTTATCGAACTCCACTTGAAGAAACAGAGAGTTACTGGAAAGGCTGGTAAGTCTGAAATTCCCTTTGCTTCCAATATTCATTGTCTTGTAATTAGTTCCAATCTGTGACAATCTAATGCTTTTCTGTCACATTTCATTCAAACTGTGAGCCAAAATCCATTTTAAGAAATTCAGTCAAAACCTTTAGCATTGAATGCTACAAATTCATAATTGTGTCTCTTGTGCTCTTCAAGTTGTTCTATCTGAGTAGGAAATTGAGAGAAGTCAGCAAGACATGTAAGCTGGAAGAACAAAATCTTTTAGCAAATTTACACTAATTTTCGCTGGAAACTGTGAAAAGTCAGCAAGACGATAAGGTTCTATAGAAAGTTCATTAGCATCTCTTTACGTTTTTGCAAATTTGTTCCAGTGTGTTAAAATTTAATTATACACCTGGAAATGTAGGAAGCCTTTTTGTTATGCTTTTGTGTTCACTTCAAAGAACTTCAAAGAACTTCCAAGTTCTTCATGAAAAGTAGTTTAGTAGTCTAACACGTCTAAACCTTATGAAAATTAGATACTTCAAGTATAGTGTGGCTATGCTTCAAGATGAGACTTTTGCTTGTAGCTTTAATTTTTATATAAAGAATTTATATTTTGATCAACTTGGCATGCACAACCAACATCAGTGGCTTGCTTCTCAAAGTGGGATTATAATAATGTATGACTTCACGCATTCATGCTCATAAATTTTGTGTGTGTTTATAGACTCCCACTTGAGGGGAGTATGCATGTACATTCGTAGTATATACTGAGATCCAAAAATGAATGAACACAAATGTACGTACATACGGACTGACATACAACATCATCTAAGCCTTCTCCCATGGTTGTGGTCAACTATGAAGCATTAGAAAGCTCCATAAAATAATTGACAAAATTTTTATGACTGGTTGTCAACTTGAAGTCAACCTAGCCTAACATAGGTATCTATGAGCATGGGAGGGACATACCTATAGATGGCCAGCTGGGAGGTTGGGAGACCTATCTTTTGGCTCTGCAGTTTAAGCTCATGCAATCGAGTAGCAACTACATCTGTGTATAATTTATGTTATATCCATCGAGGTTTTTGTTTGTATGTATACTAAGTGTAGAAGCATGGAATTTCACGATCAGAAATCCTATGCGCCAAACACTACATGCGCCAGGAAGTTCAGACAAAGTACTTTGACACAGCAAAACAAGAATATAGACATTAAAAGAAGATTTTTATTTCATATAAAAGTCTATTACATGTCTTAAAAATGGCTGTACAAATGAGAACTTCTACAAAAAGAAAAGACCCTAAGTCTACAGCCAGGCGCAGCATCATCATGCGCTCTCGAACAAGCGCATCTCACCATGCGCTCTCAGTCAGGCGCATCCCACCATGCGCTCCCAGCGGGGCGCATCCCTTCAGCATCCTCAGTTATGTGCATCCCTTCAGCAGCTCAGTTATGTGCATCCTCAGTTATGTGCATCCCTTCAGCAGCTCAGTTATGTGCCACCCTTCCAGCCAGGCTCACCGCCGTCTAAATGCTTCGACTAATGAAGCATTTATTGAGCAGAACGAGGGTGGCAATCAACCCTCTAGCTGGAGGAAGAGCTCCCCAAACCGAGGAAGAGAAGAGTACCGCAAGTCAACCTGTGGCCAGGGGAGGCTTCGAAAGAACCTCCAAAGACCAAGGAAGACCGCAATCGAAACCACGGCTAAAGGAGCAGCTTTCAACACAACCAGAATGGGCAACACCCACTCTGACAGAAGAAAGAGCCCCCAAAGCCGCAGCACCGCAATTCCGATCTGCGGCTCTTCCCACATAACGGAGACGAGGCTCGAGCATCCCGATCTTTGGATGCAACAGGCACCTTCCGCCTGCCTCGGAAGCCCTCGACTCCGACTTTTGGATGTAACAGTCACCTTCAAGTGCATCAATGAAGACAATGCGTCGCATCTTCACCCTCGGGAGCATCTCATCAACATAATGCACTTGAGTAAACAAGTTCACTTCGGGAGGACGTGAGAGAACGAGAAGCAAACTCTCTCCATGCCACTATTTATAGGCCGGGTAAATCAAACCCATGCGCCAAGTGGATGGCTCTCCGAATCCCGTGCAATGAATTTGCATTAAATAGATGAACCTGACGCTTCGAATTCAGCCAAGTCAAAAACGGCTATTTAAAGCACTCGAAGAACGTAACAGTCGCACCAAAAGACGTGTCAAGCGGAGCGGATGCGCTGGACCGACCGCGCATCACACAGACGCGCCCCTCAGCACCAAGCGCTTCACAAGCATGCGCCCCCATGCAGCCCCATGCGCCCAGTGGAACGTCGATCGATGCGCCCACTCAACAACCTATCACCTGTCAAAGAACATTAAATGCTGAAGTCTGACAGAGTTGGCAGCACGTCCCCCGAAGACTGCAGTTGACAGCTTTTTCAGAAAACGAAGCGTCGCCGACGTCAGCATCATCATTACTCCCCTCCGGCGGTTACAAGCCACGTGGCTGCCCAACTATCTCGCATGCGCCTCCGCAGCCATGCGCCCAAAGTTCTGCATGCGCCTCAAAAGCCATGCGCCTCAGACTTTTCTCTGATCCCTAAAGCCAGAAGTAAAGTCACTACTGAAGCCTCGCATGCGCCTCAAAAGCCATGCGCCCCAAATTGTTCGTGACTCCCAAAGGTTATGAGCCAAAGTCTCCTCATGCGCCCAATCCCAGGCGCATCCTACCAGATCATTCCCCACCAAATCCGAGATCTCCGAGTCATGGGCCGATGACACGTGTCCTTTGACTCGATTCACCCAAGATCTCAGCAACAGAAATATTCTCCCCCTGCTACGTGCCAGCCCACAACAGCAGCATGAAGAATTCAACTCCTCAATCAGGGTGCATCGTCCATGCGCCTCCATCAGCAATCACCACGTGGCGTCCCCGCGTCCAGGCGCATCCTACATATGCGCGCATGAGCAGCCAGCCTGCAGACTATAAATAGAGGGATCATTTCCTTCTTACACACACAGAGAGACGAACATACATATACCGACAGAGACGTCACACAACCACCGAGGCAGATACAGACACTCAACGTCTTCTTCCTCTCCGCAAGCTCCAGCACCCAGAGCAACCCAGATCTTCAGAGAACTGAGAACCGTCGTCAGATCGTCAACGGAGTCAACGCATTACCACTCGCTCCATCGGCACAAGGGACCCAGATAAACAAAAGTGTACTCCTAGGACTACGTCTAAGTCCTATATTGTAACACTGTTCTGTTTGTATTGAAATTTCCATCAAAAGATTTTAATGGCAAACAAGCTGGCGACTCTGCTGGGGACCTCTTTCTCCTCCACCGAGAAAGCTGTGTCGCAATCCGACGACGTGAAGGTGGGCTCCTCCCACAAGACGCTGGTCGTACGCCTCAATCAACAGGCGTATGAGGAGTTCATCTCTGAAGGCAGTGCGAGCCCTTCGAAGCGGCTGCCGAAGCCGAAGAAGACTCGCCAAATCTGGGTGTGCAAGGTTGACGCCTCTGGCACCACCACCGAAGGGGATACGCCGATCCAGGCTTCCCTTCCTGCTGACGTCCTCAGCAACCAAGATGCGCCCACCGGTGCAGCGCATCTCTCGGGGAAACGTGCGGCGGACCACATTCTCCAGCCATCTCCCTCTCAGGTGAGGAAGATGCGTCGACGGAGCAGGGACGCAGCTAATGCCCCGCGCATCACCTTCGACGCGCCACGGAAGGTCTCTGTCTTTGACAGACTCACTCGCTGTAGTGGCGAGGAGAATTTGGATTCTGAGTACTACGCGCCCCAGCGGCCTGGTACGAAGAAGTCCAAGGCAGCACGGACCATGCGTCCCAAACGTGCTATGCCAGCAGCAAGCCAGAAGCATGCGCTCACAATCATGCGCGCTGCTGATGGTAAGCTGTATAAGGTCGACTCAGGTGCTTCTGCGCCAGAAACGAGCCGACCTTCAAAGTCCTTGTCTCACTTGGACGCATCTGTTGCGTTCGCAACCAAGTCGAGCAAGGCAAACCCAGTGGTTTTGAACTCCCGCGCCTCCTCTGGTTGTGCGTCTGAGGTCCGTTCAAGTCACTTCAAATGTTGTTCCCCCACTACTGATCTGAGCACCTGTTTGGTGTTGGATCAGGGGGCGCAGTATTCACTTGACCACCCCGGCGCTTGGCCTTGCCATGCGCCTGAAGGGGGTGCGAAGGTGGCACTCTCCTCCAACGATCTGCGTAACGTGATCACTCACAAGCGCCGATCAGGAGAGTCGACTGACGGGCACGATGCGCCCCTCACAGGGCACACTTGTGCTGTAGTCACCATCAACTGCTGTTGCAAGGCAGCAGTCCCACCAAGACAGTCGTTGTTCCAGCGGCTGCAATCATCGACACCCCTCCGACGTCGCCTCGGGAAGGTGTCAACAAAAGAAGAGCCAAAGGTTGCTTCATGCAATGTAATCTCCAACTCCTCGTCAGTCCGAAAGACGACTGGCAATTCCTCGTCCAAGAGCCAGCCGAGGAAAACCAAGACAACCGTCTCGTCCTCCGGAGTGTTCGAAGGCACTCGGGGGAGGAAGAAGATCTTGGAGGAAGCTGGGGATAATCAGGCCCTTACGGATACGTCTCCCGAAGGCGAAGGCGTCCTCCAAAACTTAGCTGGGGGTAGTCTAGCCCCTGCGGATCCGAGTCTCGAAGACGAAGAAGTCCTCAGGAACATAGCTGGGGGTAGCCAAGACGAAGCTCCGGGAACAACAACTCCTCTACAGGAGAGTGAGGCTGAAAGCGAAGCCTCAACTGTGCCATCCGACTCCAGCCGTGTCATAACAGTCTACATGGCTGGAGGTGATACCGAGTCTGATGCGCTGCCACCAGACCTCGTCCAGCGCATGGATACCCTAGAGGGAGGACTCAAAACCCTCTCTGCCTCCATGCAAACACTGACTCAAGCAGTGTTTGAGATACGGTCAGCTTTGGCCAGGACACCTTCTACCGGTCCCGACCCAGGGGCTAATGGAGAGTCAAGTGTACCCCCTCAACGGGTATCCTTGGATACGGATCGTCGCGAAGCCCCTCGGACGTCGGAGCCCTCAAATGCTCAACTCCAGGTGGTACCACCTTCCCCGACTCCCAGCTCCACGGGAGACGTGGTCGAGATGATCAGGGACCTGCGCGAACGCTTTGAGTCCAAGAATAGACAAGAGGAGCGCCAAAAGATGGGCATCCCCAAACCTTATCCCCTCGAATGGAATAAAGTGGTTTATCCTCCCAAATATAAACCACAAACATTGACGCCATACGACGGGAAGGACTCTCCACGTCGCTATTTGACGTACTTCCAGTCCCAAACGGGACATCTGCCGAAGGAGGACACGCTACTCACCAGCATATTTGTCGACGCACTGAAAGGAGTGGCGTACGACTGGTACTGCAGCCTCCCCGACAATTCCATATCTTCCTTCGACGATTTGACGCGCCTTTTCCTCGACCGTTTCTACGACGGCGGGAAGGACATGACAATGGCGTCTCTCATAGAGATACGCCAGAAGGAGAAGGAAACAGTTCGAGTATTCATCGAACGCTTCCTACAGGCCTGCTTCAGACTGCCCCCGGGTATGCCAGAACATGCACTCCTCTCTTGCAGCATGAACATGCTGCCCGCAGTCAAACTTTGGCTCAATTCTACTCCTCCTCCCGACTGGAGTTCCTTGATCATCGAAGCTGAAGCAGCAGAAAAGAAGGCGTCCAACGCTCGCCTTCTAGGAGTTAGTTTCCCTGCCTTTGAGGACAAGGGGAAGCGGCCTGCAGCCAACAACCCGGACGAGAGACGAAGGGGAAACATGCATTGATTGTCAATGCCTCAAAAGGTGCATCAGCACCTACTCAGAAGCCTCCACTTGCACCAAGGCCAAAGGAGGTGTACTCTTTCAACGATGAAGACACCCTGCAACTCTTCGAGATACTGAAGCAGGGTGACAAGATCAAGTTGCCGGACCCGAAGCGTCCGGACGAGGTTGGAAAAGTGGACAATCCGAGGTACTGTCACTACCATCGGTTTGTCGGACATCCAACCAAGGACTGCTACGTCCTCAAAAACTACATCCAGCGCATGATCAATGCGGATGTTATCTCCGTCGACTACGAGGAGAAGACGGTTTCGGCCAACGTGGTGTCACTCCAGTTCGGCACCTTGCTGCCAACTACAACACAAGTTGGTGTCGTCCCCATCCCTAAGGCGACAATGGAGGTGGTTAACTTACCACCTACTCGTGACAACGTGAGTGGACTCATCCCACTCACCACATCTCGGGGGGAGATCTTATGGGTTCACCCTGATCTTGTTTCCGAGGTTACTCAACCGGAGGTACGCTCTGCCTCCAGAACCAAAGGCAGGAAGATCAAGTCTTGCCGTATGGTCTCTTCCTCTGCGGAAGAGGCACTTCCTGTACAGACGCGTTCACAACAGAACGCCCAACCCGACGAAGCTGCCGTCGAGGTGGTGCCTCCTTGCACCGTCCCTGCTACCGAAGAAGGGGGTCCGTCCAAGCCTCCAGCAGCTAATAAGCAGAAGAATGTAGAGGCTCGTTTCGACAGGCCTCTGCGAAAGGAGAATACTTCGGGGATAGCCAAGCCCCACAACTTCGACATACTGGCACAACTTGCCAGTACTCCTGCCCGCCTTTCTCTGTTTGAGCTCCTTCGTCTTTCCAAAGACACTCGCGAAGCTCTCTGCGAAGCCCTGAAGGATGCTGAGTCCTTCATTAGTCAGGTCAAGCAGCCTGAAGATCTCCCAACTACATGTGCGCACTGTCAATGTGCGGATGAGGTTATCCCCAACATAACCTTCACCCAACAAGACATGTTGCTCAAGCACAACCGACACAATAGGCCGCTGTATTATACAGGGTATATCGGTTCTGTCAAGGTGAAGCGGATTCAGATCGATCCGGGGTCTTCCCTCAGCATCATTCCGAAGACGCTGCTCTCAACACTGGGGATCCCAATGTACCGACTGGCGCCATCCAATACAACAATCAGTGGCTTCAATGCTAGCAAAAGCGAGCCACTGGGCAAGATAGGACTAAAGTGCCATATCGGTAACCTCAGAACTGAGGTGACTTGTTATGTCGTGGACGCCGACGTCAACTACAACCTCCTGTTGGGTCGTCCA
The DNA here is from genome assembly GCA_029216955.1 of Iris pallida. Classification (NCBI taxonomy): domain Eukaryota; kingdom Viridiplantae; phylum Streptophyta; class Magnoliopsida; order Asparagales; family Iridaceae; genus Iris; species Iris pallida. The sequence goes on from JANAVB010021799.1 coordinate 8,116,120, forward strand.
TGGCTGCATGAGTACATAGTGGTGCCATCCACGCTCCACCAATGTATGAAGTACGTGTCCACCAACGACGTCATCCGGACGGAGTTCGCAGACATTGACCCTTTCAAAGGGGTTGAAGCCTACTTCACTGATTCCTCCTTGTACAAGTCACCTGACGAGGAGGAAGCCAATGATGCTGACGATGAAGCATAAACGGCAGCAGAGCCGGACATGGAGCCGGAGATGACTCCCGACGCTCCTTTGAAGATCCGACTCAAAGGCAAACCGCCTCAGAAGTTGCCTCCCATGAACATCAAGCTACCCGGGAAAGCACCAACTGCTCCTGAAGCTCCCCTGAAGATACGACTCAAGGGAAAGCCGCCTCAAACATCGGCTCCCCTCGTGGCAAAACTACAGGGGAAGGCACCCATCACCGAAGGCGCAGTTGAGGCACCTCTGAAGGTGCGTCTTAAGGGCAAGCCACCGCAACCATCTTCCAAGCTGCCGAGAAGGCCCACATAGCCCTCTCGGACCCCAGGATCAAAGCTGTGGTGGACTCTCCCGATCCAATTCCGGTACTCACAGATGAAGAGCTAGGAGAATATATCTCTGCTGATGTAGATGCACCCTCTCTGGACAATGTAATCCCGCGGGATAAAATCTCGTGTTTCATCAATAATAGAGTGTCTTTTAATTATTCTAGTCTTCCACATTGGAATGCCATGTATATATTAGATAACGTTCTACGGTCGTTGCAAACACAAATAACGACCGCTCATCATGTAAATCGAGTAGTCCCGTCCCAAGGGGTTTGTTTTGTAGTCCCGCCGCGGAGTCGAGACGAAGAATCCATCATCTTCGGCAAAGTTGAGCGTCATCAAGACCTCCCGCCACTCGAGCCAGAACCAGATACCGGCAGAATACAAGTCTATCGGTACACGGACAAGGCAAAGTACCTCATCCAAAAGATGGGTTACGACCTAAAAAGCAACAAAGGCCTGAACTACGGCAAGGGTCGACGTCTTCCTCTCCGGCTTCCAACACCTAAAGGAAAGCCGCAGGACTACTATAATCGAACTCGACGGGGGGTGGGCTATGTCACGCCGCCGTCAACTCCAGAGAGTTCGGAGGCAGAAGAAGCAGAACATTCTCACTCATCCGAAGCATCAACCTGGGATTCCGATACCAGTATCGGCTCAGTCTTCAAGAGAGTGCTATCAGCCAACATGACATCTACACAACTTCAAGAAGATGAAGGCGAAAACCAAACGCCAGGATTCTTCGAAGAAGAACCATGGGCTCAACGCCTGGGAGAACAGTGGGAGTCTCGTTTTGAATTACGCGAACCCCCTACCGAAGACGAAGTCGAGCAGATCGACCTTGGGGATGGATCTTCTTCCAAATCCATCTTCATCAGCAAAAGCCTAGAAGGAGAAGATCGAGAATCTTTAATCCAGCTGGCTAAAGAGTATATCGATGTCTTCGCTTGGAGCTACGAAGATATGCCGGGACTTGATCCCCATATCGCGATGCATAGGCTTAACATCTTACCTGATGCCAAGCCTATCAAACAACAACAGCGACGCTTTCGTCCTGACATCATGAACGCCATCGATCAGGAGGTGGACAAACTCTTGACCAGCGGCTTCATCCGTGAAGAACAACACCCGGATTGGGTGGCCAACGTTGTCCCTGTCACCAAGAAGAATAGGAAGATACGAGTCTGCATCGACTTCAGGGATCTCAACTCCGCTTGCCCGAAGGACGAATTTTCGCTTCCAATCACCGACGTAATGATCGACAACACATGTGGCTTCGAACGCATGTCTTTCATGGACGGGTATTCGGGTTATAACCAGATCAAGATGTTCCCCGATGACGCAAAACATACGTCATTCAGGACTCCAAAGGGCGTTTTCTGCTACACAGTGATGCCCTTCGGCTTGAAGAACGCTGGTGCCACATACCAACGAGCTATGAGCACAATTTTCCGTCAGCATCTTCGCAAGACAGTCGAATGCTATGTTGATGACATCGCAGTCAAGAGCCGTCTCAAAGGAGATCACCTACAAGACCTGAAGACAGTCTTCGATCTCTTGCGGGCGCATCAACTCAAGATGAACCCCGCTAAATCCTTCTTAGGGGTTTCTAGCGGAAAGTTCTTGGGCTTCATTATCACGGCGAAAGGCATTCATGTCGACCCCGAGAAGACCAAAGCCATCCTGGACATGGATCCTCCGAAGAACCTCCGAGAACTTCGAGGCCTGCATGGACGTCTGGCATATATTTAGAGGTTCATAGCAAACCTCTCCGGAAAGTGTCAACCCTTCACTCAGCTCATGAAGAAAGGAGTCTCTTACGTCTGGACAGAAGAATGCCAAAAAGCTTTTGATGACATCAAGGCTTACTTGACGAGCCCGCCAGTCCTGGTGGCACCCGTCGCCGGCAAACCATTTCTCCTCTACGTCCGTGCCATGGATCATTCCCTCGGCGCTCTGCTGGCTCAGAACAGCGATACAGGCTATGAGCAAGCTATCTACTACCTCAGTAGAACACTGATCGGGGCCGAACACCGGTACAACCCCGTTGAAAAGGAGTGCTTGGCGTTGGTATTTGCCATCCAGAAGACTCGCCATTATGTCTCGGGCCAGACGATTCATGTCATCTCCCGAGTCAATCCACTCAGAGTTCTCATGACAAAGCCGGGGTCATTAAATTTCCGGCTAGCTACGTGGGCGATCCTGCTAACACCATACAACATGGTGTTCGTTCCACAAAAAACCGTCAAGGGTCAGGCTCTGGCCGACTTTTTAGCTGCACACCCCATCCCGGAGTCCTCCAGACTCTATGAAGACATCCCGGATGAGGTCCAAGAATCTAACGTCACCGAAGAAAGCTCCGTCTGGCGGATGTTTTTCGATGGCGCTTCAAGAACAAAATCATCGCAGGAGTGGGGGTAGTCTTAGTCTCCCCCGATCAGCTGGTCATCCAGCGCGCCTACTCCTTTTCGAAGCCGTGCTCCAACAATGTTGCAGAGTACAACGCTCTCATCATGGGACTCCAGCTGGCGCGACAGCTGGGGGTGGATCATCTGGAAGCCTACGGCGACTCAAAACTCGTCGTAAACCAGATCAGAGGGCAATACGAGGTTCGCCATGAAGACCTGATCCCTTACCATGAAGTTGCGTTGAACATCATTTCAACCTTCGCCGAGTTCTTCATCGAACATGTACCTCGTTTACAAAATCTGGAGGCTGACGCTCTGGCTGGCCTCGCAGCCTCGTTAGCAGCACCCCTCGGGACTCAACACTACGTCACGGTAGTTGGTCGAGACTTGGTCTGTCCTAAAAACAACCTGTGCTCACAAGTGGCCCATGCCATGTCAACAAGTGCTGGTGTTAATGTCCGAGACTGGAGATTCCCGTTCATCGACTTCGCTGTTTACGGAATTCTCCCAGAAGATCCGAAAGAAGCCGTCTCAGTCAGGAGGCGCTCCCTTCGATTCTACTACGATACAGCTACTAAAATGCTGTACCGACGCTCCTACGATGGACTTCTCCTGCGATGTCTGTCCAACGAAGAAGCAGCCGAAGCCCTTCGAGAAGCTCACGATGGGACCTGCGGAGCCCATCAACCTGGCCCTAAGTTGCAGGATCGACTGCGACGCATGGGCTACTACTGGCCAACCATTGCCGCTGACGCTGTCGACTATGCTAAAAAAGTGCCATGCGTGCCAGCTTCACGCAGACTTCATCCATACACCGTCAGAACCACTACATCCTACAATCGCCTCTTGGCCCTTCGAAGCTTGGGGCATGGACATTGTAGGACCGATCACCCCTCCTTCATCGAGAGGACACCGCTTCATCCTAGCCATCACCGACTACTTCTCCAAATGGGCAGAAGCAGTTCCACTGGCGGAAGTGAAGAGCTCTAGGGTGATCAGCTTCATCAAGCACCATGTCATCTACCGTTTCGGGGTACCCCGGAGGATTATCCACGATAACGGTCCTCAGTTCATCAGCCATGTTTTCAGCAGATTCTGTGACAAGAATCGCATTCAAAACGTGGCCTCAACCGCCTACAATTCGGCAGCAAACGGATTGGCCGAGGCGTTCAACAAGACTATCGTCAGGCTACTCAAAAAAGTCGTCTCATCCAATAAACGCGACTGGGACGAAAAGCTCGGCGAATGCCTTTGGGCCTACCGCACAACGGTACGGACCCCGACAGGAAACACATCATTCTCCCTGGTCTACGGGAGCGAAGCGGTACTACCTCTCGAGATCCAGATACCCTCACTCCGCGTAGCAATCACGCATTGATCTCTACCAAGCCCGTATATCACAGGCTTTCAACAAGAAGGTCAAGCAAAGGACTTTCCAAGTAGGCGACCTGGTTCTGGCAGTCAGGAGGCCGATGGTGTTGACTCACAAGACATCAGGAAAGTTCGAGCCCAAGTAGGAAGGACCTTTCATCATAGAGACGGTATACTCAAACGGTGCTTACCGCCTCGCTAAGCCCAATGGGGACTTGTTCATGATGTCCATCAACGGCAAGTTCCTAAAGAAGTACTACTCTTGACATCTTTCAGACATGTACTTCCACAAATCAGATGCTTCTGGAACCCAGCTGTTCCGTGGCATCCTCCAGTAGAAGGACAACCACGTCCACATCACCTCTGAGTTGTCCCCCCTACGCCCTACAAAGCGGAATCTTACACTCCGTAAGACTACGCTACCCATCATGTTTACCACGTCCACATTACCTCTGAGTAAACATCCCGTACAGACAACCCCTGCGTTACCGTATATTGATCGCAGAACTTCCACGTCCACATTACCTCTGAGTAGTTTCGCGTATCCCCCAGAATCGTTCCTACCACGTCCATAACACCTATGAGTAGGAAGATTCCATCATTTGAATCCCATATTTGCTACGTCCACATCACCTCTGAGCAAACATGTTGGTTCTCTCAAACTTATTATCTGTACCTAAAAACCAAGGTGCACAAAAGATAATAGGTCCACACAAATTATCAAGTTCATGACAGCAAAAATGAACACATCACAATTTTTTTTGTATTTCTTTATTCTAAAAAAAAAGAGTAAAGGATTACACCCTCCCCAGCAAGAGTTGCAAAAACACAAAAAGAAGAGACTACAATCCCTAAACATCCCCGGGTTAGCCGAAAGCTCTTCAATCCGGCGCCTCAAGTCTGTCGCCCGAGTCTCCACAGTCGCCAGGACCCGGCGTTCAGCTTCTTGACGCATCGCCTCTATGGCCTCAGGAGAAGTGTCATCCTCATGCTTCTCATCCAGCTGCTGCCGCTGCTGAACCAGAGTAAGAGCCCGGTGGGTGAAAGCTGCTTCCTCCTTGAATGCTACATGTTCAGCTTGGACACGCTCGACATCTAATAGGAGTCGGGCCCGCTGGTCCTCAAGGCGGCAAATCTGAGCATCAACCTCCGCGATACTAGCGTCCAACGCAGCTCGCAACTCCACCTTCTCTTGCGTGGACTGAGACAACCGCTCTACTGCAGCTTCAGTCTCAGCCATTTCGCGTTCCCAGACACTCACGGTGGCCTGGTAAGAGGACTCAGTTTCAGCGATCAGCTTCTCCTTTTCCGCGTCTATCAGGACGGAGAGATCGTTCCGCTGGATATACTGAAACTTGGAAAGCCGCTGGTCCAGCTCGGCCACCGAGGCCTCCAGAATGTCGGCCATATGATCATGGCCCTGGTGGAGACGGATCAGGTTGATGTGAAGCAGTGCTAGAGTTTTTGTCGTCGCAAAGCTCCCATTGGCATCCATCACTGCCGATACGCCCCTCTGCAGCATTTTATACACCGCCTCGATGATGAACTTCACATATTCATCTGCATCCGCCAGCACCTGCGGCGTCATAGCAGGGGTCGGAGGAGCTGCTCTAGATAGCAGACCGGAAGAAGGCCCGCCTGCCTCAACCTGCGAGGCTGGAACCTCGGCATCAACAGGCTCTTCATCGACGGGGGCCTGACCACTAGCCCGAGGAGCCAAAAGAGCAGAAGGAGCCAAGAGAGGCGTCGATATAGTACCCCAAGTAGAAGGAGCAACAGAGGGTTCCACCAAACCCTTACCCTTCTCAAGCTCGGAGGAACCACCGACGTCAGCGGCTACCTCATCAGTCCCCAACGCACTATCATCAGGCAGTACGGGACACTCCCCCCCGGCAGAACAGTGAGATCAACACTTGTCTCCTGACTCGACCCCCTCGAAGTCAGGATCGGCGGACGAGTCTCATTGTCACCATCAAATCCCTCTACAGGGACAGGATCTGTCGCCACCTCCCGGTCGGCAGCCACCTCAGCTTCCACTGCTGAGTCTGGGGTAGGGCTCGGCAACGCTACAGCCGACCTCCCCTCATCATGACAAAGAGGGGAATCAACCCTCTCCTCTGCTCCAATCACATCTGTTGTCCCCGCAACACACTCATGCAACTCTGGAGGAACGTCATCTGAAGACGACGAACTCCACCCCACTTCATCATCAGGAAGCCCCGTGTCCGCAGGACCTCAACGTCCAAGACCCCCACGGCTGCTTGCACTATCCCGGAAGCTGCTACATCCTCAGCCTCCCTCCTAACATAATCTGGAGATGCCGGAGTCTCCACAACAACGACATCATCTGGATTCTCCTCCATGGGAGACATCATAATCGGCGGAATGCGCTCTTCAGATGAGCCCGCTATCGCCTTTGGCCTGCTGCCACCAGACTTTGGAGTACGGGGTCTCCTTTTGAGTGGCTCCTACAAAAAGAAAGCATAAGTCACACGAAATGTGGATCCTGAATTGGACTATATGGGACACCCTTACCTCCGTAGGTGTCGAGTCCGACGACACAGTCGGTGACGATGCCTTCTTCTGCCTCTTTGACGCAGAAGAGCCAGCCTCTGTATCCGCACGTCTTTTCGGTTGATCAACTGAGGGTTCTGCCTGACCCCCTGGGGATTCGGCAGGGGCACCTCGATGACCCACCTCTGGCGGACGGTACGATCGAGCCCTCGCCAATATGTTCCCGGTCACCGCTAACGGGGTGCCTACAACAAGACTGGTCTCCCTATCATATCCGGGAGGCATGGCAGCCATAACACAGTAAAATTTGGCGGCTGAGAAAAGAATCGGCGGTCGCGAATTCTGGACGGGCAGCGTAAAGCAAACTCCGGTACATCCGGCATTGTAGTAATGCCAAGCTCGCGCACCATTCAGCAAGCTTCCAGTATACCCCAGGTTGATACTGGGATTATCCAACATCAACTGAGCATAACCAAATTGCCGTGCAAAACGGCTCGGTAAATACGGTTCCAAGTAACACTGGTTCCTGTTCCGGTACACCAGATGGGACGGCCGTATACTTTGCAACCAGCGGAATCCGCATGGAGGCAGAGTGGTGGCATCTTCACCCGAATCCATTAAGTCTTCACCGGCCTCAAAACCCAAAAAGACAGGACCTACTTTGGTGATCTCCCACCCCTGAAGGCGGGATAAAACCTTCCTGCAAACAGGAACGCCAGAATGCAACCAGCTCCTCAGGTGGAAACGACGAAGGAATGCATCTCCGGCCCTATGATCTTCTTCCGAGCCCGGACTCATTACATTTGGATGGTGTAAAATTAACCACCCCATCAGATAGTAAAATGGCAGTTCGGCACGTGGGAAGTTGTCATTCCTACCGCGATCATGAACCACGTTTCCCGCAAACTCCCGTAAACCTCGCAGCAGGTTACACACCATCGCGGGGAGTAGAGCCAGGTGCCGACCGAAAACCAACTTCACTGCTGGCAGGATCAAGTTCCGGGTCACCCTCTCTACGGAGCCTGACCCGCCCGAGAAGACGTAATCCCGAAGCCAAACCATCAGATATGCAGCTAACACTGCTTTCGACGACATCCGATGAGTAAGGTGCCAGAAACAGCTATAGGAGCGTTCATCCGACTCCCGATCCTCGTTTTCCCGGGGATTCTTCTCACCTAACCTGCTCATTTAGGAGAGCACTTCGCTACGGGAAAGCGCTGACGGAGTGGTAAATTGAGAGGGATCCTCCTTGTCTTGCTTGAAGATGTAATTCCTCCAGGCGGTCACATGAGGTTGCGACCCGCTCTTATCCCTCTTCTGCATATAGTAATGATGACTCGCCACTTCCTTGAAGACGGCCATCATCTCTTCAGCTTTGTCCTCCAGGACTTGGAACTCCTCGTTGGTCGGGAAGTATTCCTCATAAGGTTCTGACCCCAAGGGAGCCTTGACACTTTGTACATTTCATGAAGTGCGAGTCCCAGCTCCCCCACCGGAGTAAAGAAAGTCCCGGTCTGGGTGTTAAACATCTCCAGGAGCGCGAGGAACATATGTCGGTTGATGTCAACACCCGCCTGAGTAGCACGGATCGCGGCAGTCAGCCCCATCTCTTGGAGTTCGGTTTGAAACCGTGACAGCATCCAGAGTGTCAGCTTGTCCCATTTGGCAACATAATGACACCAACCCTCTACCCGAAATTCACCTTTCGGGTACGATCGCTCCATCAACAGCATGCGATTGGCAAAAGTCGAAGCGCCGAAAGCAAATGTATTGATGGGAACATCACTGTAAATGCTCCCAGGACGTAGAGTCCGCCAGGTGAAAGATGGCCCAGACCGCACGGCGGCCAAAGTATCCCTTTGATCGGAGGTAGAGTCGATCTTGAGGATACCTGCCACCGCTCCCCCCTGGGATGGGGTTAATTTCCAAGACATCCTCCTCTTGGAAGCAAGACGACAGAAGGCCGTCAAAGGCCATTGACGTTCAAGTTGCTTAACAGTCATATGCACTCCTCTTGCTGTAAAGAACCAATCTTCCTTGATCTTCAACACCTTTGCTTCAATAGAAGTAAGGCGGTCTCCAAACAGAAACTCGGGCTTCAGGAAAGTCACTTTATCAGAAGTGGCAGATTTCAAAACGCTACGCTCCATCATCCGTTTGAGGAACCCATGCGGTTGTTCCCGGATTTGAGTCATTCTTTCGGGAGGCTGATCTAGCATAATAGCAGCTCGAGCAGGATTTATCACCTCCTCATCGTAATCTACTCCCATCTGGCAGAGGGCAGCATCCAGAAGCACTTCATTCAAGAGTGGGACAGTCATCGACACTGATGTTCAACAAAGAAGGCAAAGATTCAGGGATGTTACAAACAACAAAAGAATCTGAGCCTCGTTCTCATCAAAAGCGCATCAGGCTCATGCACATCTAAAAAGGAGCTTCGGCGCATCATCTGGGCTTAAACCCATGCGCGTCAGCAATGAAGCTTCGGCGCATCTTTAGGGCTTAAACCCATGCGCGTCAGCAGTGGAGCTTCGGCGCATCATCTGGGCTTAAACCCATGCGCGTCAGCAGTGAAGCTTCGGCACATCTTCAGGGCTTAAACCCATGTGCGTCAGCAGTGGAGCTTCGGCGCATCTTCAGGGCTTAAATCCATGCGCGTCAGCAGTGGAGCTTCGGCGCATCATCTGGGCTTAAACCCATGCGCGTCAGCAGTGGAGCTTCGGCGCATCATCTGGGCTTAAACCCATGCGCGTCGGCGGAAAAAACCTCAGCACATCATCAGGACTCAAGGTCCATGCGCGTCGGCGGAAAAACCTCAGCACATCATCAGGACTCAAGGTCCATGCGCGTCGGCGTATGTATGGTACATGAAGAGGATGAAACTCACCAACTACCGATGGCCGAACGTCGACAGGCGGACGGGGAACATCAGTCGCGGCAGCCTCTACAGGCGGACGGGGAACATCAGTCGCGGCAGCCTCTACAGGTTCTTTCCCTTTGCCTCGTCCCTTGCCAGCACCGCCGCGAGAAGTCTTGGGAGCCATTTCTTGAAAGGAGAAAGTTAGGGTTTTTCGAAGAAGAACTCTAAAAGATAAAAGACAAAGAGAGGAATCAGGCTAGAACTCTCTCTCTTCTCCTCACGCCTATTTATAGGCTCAGTCGCACGCGTGAACCGATGAAGTGTGACCTCAGCCGCCGCTTCGGGTTCTGTGAAGAGATAACTGCAGATAAAACCAAAAAGATCATCATTAATCTTCTTGGTTATCGAGGTGTTATCATTTGTATTAACTGAGAGGAGCATACGCCCCGTCATTGATGCGCGGAGTATCCATGCGCCCGAACAGACATGCGCCCTAACCACCATGCTTCTTATTCAAAGTATTCTAAAACTTGACAAAAAAGTTTTGAAAACTTTGAAGGGGGTCTTGTAGAAGCATGGAATTTCACGATCAGAAATCCTATGCGCCAAACACTACATGCGCCAGAAAGTTCAGACAAAGTACTTTGACACAGCAAAACAAGAATATAGACATTAAAAGAAGATTTTTATTTCATATAAAAGTCTATTACATGTCTTAAAAAGGGCTGTACAAATGAGAACTTCTACAAAAAGAAAAGACCCTAAGTCTACAGCCAGGCACAGCATCATCATGCGCTCTCGAACAGGCGCATCTCACCATGCGCTCTCAGTCAGGCGCATCCCACCATGCGCTCCCAGTCGGGCGCATCCCTTCAGCATCCTCAGTTATGTGCATCCCTTCAGCAGCTCAGTTATGTGCATCCTCAGTTATGTGCATCCCTTCAGCAGCTCAGTTATGTGCCACCCTTCCAGCCAGGCTCACCGCCATCTAAATGCTTCGACTAATGAAGCATTTATTGAGCAGAACGAGGGTGGCAATCAACCCTCTAGCTGGAGGAAGAGCTCCCCAAACCGAGGAAGAGAAGAGCACCGCAAGTCAACCTGTGGCCAGGGGAGGCTTCGAAAGAACCTCCAAAGACCAAGGAAGACCGCAATCGAAACCACGGCTAAAGGATCAGCTTTTAACACAACCAGAATGGACAACACCCACTCTGACAGAAGAAAGAGCCCCCAAAGCCGCAGCACCGCAATTCCGATCTGCGGCTCTTCCCACATAACGGAGACGAGGCTCGAGCATCCCGATCTTTGGATGCAACAGGCACCTTCCGCCTGCCTCGGAAGCCCTCGACTCCGACTTTTGGATGTAACAGTCACCTTCAAGTGCATCAATGAAGACAATGCGTCGCATCTTCACCCTCGGGAGCATCTCATCAACAGAATGCACTCGAGTAAACAAGTTCACTTCGGGAGGACGTGAGAGAACGAGAAGCAAACTCTCTCCATGCCACTATTTATAGGCCGAGTAAATCAAACCCATGCGCCAAGTGGATGGCTCTCCGAATCCCGTGCAATGAATTTGCATTAAATAGATGAACCTGACGCTTCGAATTCAGCCAAGTCAAAAACGGCTATTTAAAGCACTCGAAGAACGTAACAGTCGCACCAAAAGACGTGTCAAGCGGAGCGGATGCGCTGGACCGACCGCGCATCACACAGACGCACCCCTCAGCACCAAGCGCTTCACAAGCATGCGCCCCCATGCAGCCCCATGCGCCCAGTGGAACGCCGATCGATGCGCCTACTCAACAACCTATCACCTGTCAAAGAACATTAAATGCTGAAGTCTGACAGAGTTGGCAGCACGTCCCCCGAAGACTGCAGTTGACAGCTTTTTCAGAAAACGAAGCGTCGCCGACGTCAGCATCATCATTACTCCCCTCCGGCGGTTACAAGCCACGTGGCCGCCCAACCATCTCGCATGCGCCTCCGCAGCCATGCGTCCAAAGTTCTGCATGCGCCTCAAAAGCCATGCGCCTCAGACTTTTCTCTGATCCCTAAAGACAGAAGTAAAGTCACTACTGAAGCCTCGCATGCGCCTCAAAAGCCATGCGCCCCAAATTGTTCGTTACTCCCAAAGGTTACGAGCCAAAGTCTCCTCATGCGCCAAATCCCAGGCGCATCCTACCAGATCATTCCCCACCAAATCCGAGATCTCCGGGTCATGGGCCGATGACACGTGTCCTTTGACTCGATTCACCCAAGATCTCAGCAACAGAAATATTCTCCCCCTGCTACGTGCCAGCCCACAACAGCAGCATGAAGAATTCAACTCCTTAATCAGGACGCATCGTCCATGCGCCTCCATCAGCAATCACCACGTGGCGTCCCCGCGTCCAGGCGCATCCTACATATGCGCGCATGAGCAGCCAGCCTGCAGACTATAAATAGAGGGATCATTTCCTTCTTACACACACACAGAGACGAACATACATATACCGACAGAGACGTCGCACAACCACCGAGGCAGATACAGACACTCAACGTCTTCTTCCTCTCCGCAAGCTCCAGCACCCAGAGCAACCCAGATCTTCAGAGAACCGAGAACCGTCGTCAGATCGTCAACGGAGTCAACGCATTACCACTCGCTCCATCGGCACAAGGGACCCAGATAAACAAAAGTGTACTCCTAGGACTACGTCTAAGTCCTATATTGTAACACTGTTCTGTTTGTATTGAAATTTCCATCAAAAGATTTTAATGGCAAACACTAAGTATATGTGATGTACATATCTATGTGTAATATTTATGCATCTACACTTTGGCAATTGATCATGAAGTTACCAAACCCTCCATTACGTAAATAAAAGACCTAATTAAAAATTGATTATACGACTAATTGTGATACTGCCCAACAAAGCCAAAGCAGCATGAATGAAACTTGCCACATACGCGTTGGACAATGGACATCCATTAGGACCATTATTAAAGATAAAAGTTGGGGTTGACATGTCTAGATATGAGGGAAACATCTACCTAGCAACAGATTGACCATATGGTGTTGAATTAGATTGGTGAATCTTCACTCTCAATTGGTCAGATTGATAAAACTATTGTGTAGGCTGTTTGTTACTTTGTTGTCTTTTCTCTTAGATAATATGATAGTTGTCACATCATACTCATTTTGATATAGACTATAATGTCACATGATACTCATTTTGATAGACTATGTTGCACGGACACGGATTCGACATGGCACGTCTCACACGGTGACACGGATTCGGCACATACTTTGTTGTGTCCTAGTGTATTTCGGAGTATTTGTCCGACGTGTGTCCGACACGACATGACACGGACATGGCATGAAATTTTGAGTGTCCGTGCTTAGGATATAGAGCTTCTTGAATGTACGATAGTTTACAGATGACACCTCTTTTAATATAAAATTACCAATTTTTTTAATAAGCGGTGAATATTTATTTGGTAAGCATGTGGATGCAATGCCCCTAATATTGGTTTTTCTTTTCAATTTGTCATGTCTATATATTTTCTCTATAACCACGTCATGTGTGTTCTAAATTATTAGATTTAATGATCATGTACTTTTTATGTTCATCACTGCCTAGCTCAATTTCTCCAAAGACGCGATGTCGGTAATGTGAACTTGACACAAGTTTAAATAACTTGCAGAAACCTGTAACACTGAATAGTTTTTTAAGGGACGCGACATATACTTCTTTGAGAAAGAGATCACATTTTCTATCTTTTGTTTTACTATATTAATATCCTCTCTCTCCTTTTTTTCCGGTCTCTTCTTTATCTCTCAGTTGGCCCACATTTCCCTTCCCCTTTTTGTTACAGTCCATTTAACTTTAATATATTGGAATTTCTGTTGGTTCTTTTTTATTTTAAATAATGTAACTAAATGACCATTAATTAGGAAACAAATTGGAGATTAATATCCATATTAAGCTTCAAAACTTGTTTTCCTAATTAATGGTCATTTATAGGTTTGCATTAGCATTGAGTTATAACTACTTTAGGTTGCAATTGCTATCTTAGTGTCTTTTTGAAGGAGAAATGATTTTCCTACTTAAGCTTCAAAACTTGTTTTCCTAATTGAAGGAGAAACATTGAGGGGTTCTTATTGGCTGTTACTTGACTTGAATGTACATTTCCAGATTTTGAAGGAGAAATGATTTTCCTACAAAGTATATATCTTGGAGATATCTATCACAATTTTATATTTCTTATTTTAGAGTACTTGTCATTACTCCAAAATTTCCAATTACTGAAAATGCAGGGCTGCAGCCAGCAAACCTCACCACAATTGGACTGTCAGCCTCAAATATTCGTCAACTTATATATATATATATATATATATATATATATATATATATATATATATATATATTCTCAAGTAATAAAATTTCCACGATCCTTAATATGCCCATAGCAAAATTTAAAGAGAATGATCTGCATTAACCAGTGTTGGATAACTGATGGGATCATAGACAATAACTATAAACTGTTCTATACTAGCTGCTCATTTCCAACCTTGCTCTGTACTATCATCAACTGTTCTATACTATCATCACATTTATACTAGGCTACTGGCTGCTTATACCTGACCTCTTTCACTCAAAAGCCCTGAAAATATCCACATGTTGAGTTTACTATTCCTTTCCACAACTAAATTACTTTAAAATTATGGTCAGTTAATGTTAGCAAGTAAAAAAATGTCAGGTAATTTACATTTTGAAAATGATGACATATTTTTTATCATCCATCGGAAGCACAAAGCAACTATAGTTTTCATTTCTGAAGTATTAATTTTCTTATTTAAGAAGAAAATGGAGTTTCTCTTGGCGTCAGCAGTACTTGTCCTCACCGCAGTTGACTAGCGCCCACTGACTATTATGCCCCCCTTGGTCAAGGGTCTGACGTCCATTGCTGGTGACAAAAGTGTAATACTACTCTTCCCTGGTGATAAGCTATACTGAGTTCTTCAAAGACTTAACCTCCTTATTCCCTGGCGATGAGCTATTTTGAATTGCAACTGTTAGAAGATGACTTACATGTGCATCTTCAGTAATACTGCCTGATAAAGAAAATGGATGAAAACTCAGGAAACTCACTGGAAAGCCGAGAACAGATAATAATGAACGGATTTGTCAAAAAAGGAAGAATAATATATACTTCTAAGTAAAGAAAAATATTATCATATGTGAAGAATGAAGTCAACATGGAGTAGATGTGGGGGGGGGGGGGGGGGGGGGGGGGGGGGGGTGGAGCATGGTCAATCAATAGCCATTGTCTCCAAAAGAATTACCAGAAGGGAATTTTGGTCCAGTTAGAGGAAACTAAATGACAAACTTATGAAACAAACATATTGTATTTATTCTCAATTTTGAACACTAAAATTCATATTTTCTTGCCCATGTGAGATTTTAAGCTTCTTGAGTCATTTCTTACATATTCTTGTACAAAATGCTTGCATCGTGATCCTTAGCCAATTAATAAGCTCACCAGTAGTCAATTACATGTTCAGGTATGAAGGCCTTTCTGATAAGTTCTTATCCTGCCCAGTGCCGAAGCTCTTACTCTTAGCAGGAACCGACAGATTAGACAGGTTTGTTTTAAGATACAATCATTAACTGAACAATGCCGTATTCTTTCTCACTTTGAGTCACAGTATCCATGTACTGGAGGATAATCGGTGGTCCCTTCTGCTCTTCTTGTTGTCTTTGTAGCATCGATCAGTTCTGATGATATCTGAAATGGCAAAATTTTAAGAATCTTCAATGAATATATAAGTGACTTCCTACTTGCAGTCTGATTGTGGGCTTGTAAATCCATTCATGTCTACAAACAGGGACCTCTATCTGCTCACTATCAGTGGGTAGTAATTATCCTTGTAGGTTTATAGAGAGCCCCTCTTTTGCTCAAATCTACCTTGTTAGGAAGATACCTGACTTAAGAATTTCTTCAGTTCTTTTGTGGAGATTTCTTGTGCTCCATAGCTGACTCCATTCTGATGGAGAAAGGCTTGCATGATGATTATCCATTTTGATCATGGAGAGTGATGCTGGGCACGACTAACACGACTAGTATGCAATGTAAGTACATGAATGCACTATAAATCTAAAAATGTACCCTAAATTATAGGATAGCAATTAAGTACAAAAGTAACATAATGATGAAAGTCACACAACACAGTGGACCTCCAATAAATGACAGGATCACACACCTTTAAAAGGTGCACTTGAGTAGGAAGTAGAAAACAATTCTTCTTGAGTGGTCTAATTGAGTCTATATTGTCACAGTTTGGTACTAGGGTCGAGTTAAGTCTAGTTGTTTCAATTCTAGTTTAGTTATTTCATATTTGATAATCGAAAGCTTTTAGTAGTTGGCTTTTATTTTGAGCTTTACGTAAAATTTAAGTGAGCTCTTGTTCCTTATAAAGCTTTTGTAAAACTTCATGTATGTCCATAATCATATAGGGCGAAGTTTTGAAGTTAATGGAAGTTTATGAATTTGTGCCCCCAAAGCGATCATCTTCTACATGGATCTTGTATCATGCAAGTATCTGTCAGATCTAACTTGTTGGATGTGTGAAGCCTTCACTACTTTAGTCTATCGTCATTCAAGCAGACCCAATCCATAGCCAGTACCCTTCTACTTGAACCCAATCTCCTCTTTCCATAAAACCCCACGACTGCTACTTTAGTCTAAGCACTATTCCTCCATTTCTATAACCTGACCAATAACCTGTATACCTGCCACATGCATTATATCTTGTGTCCTGTGCTGAAAAGCTATTCCAACAGACGATGAATTCCAAAGCCCTTAAAAGCTTCGTAGCAACCTTTAGAAGCCGCCTTTCTCGATTTGCAACAATTCCTAACACTACATCCTTATGTCAAGAAAATCACACCCTAAACCTCAATCTTGATTCCATTACAAATACATTGAAGACTCTATCGGCCTCTGCCTCCATTTCGGACTCCGGCTATCTCGATTCTTCTACCCACAAAGAAATGGGCTATGTTTGCCAAGTCTTTGAAGAATGATTTGGTTAGACGATTTCCTTTGGCTTTAACCTTGGGATGCACACAATGTAGGTGGCGTGTCAAGGAGCCTTTGCCTTCTTTGAAAATATGGTCTAGAACAAAGTCCTCCACACCCCCCCCCCCCCCCCCAAAAAAAAAAAAAAAAAAACGTAAGCATTTTAAAGAGTAATTGAATCATTTCATCATTCCAGAGCATGAGCTTTCGAGGAGTAAATCAACGATTGAATCGCATGGAACTTGCTATTGACCGGCGTAAGAGATTCACGAAGTCACAACTGGAAGGCGTTACAACTTATTTTCACTCTCGGCTTCTATATAGTTTCTTTACCTTTTCTTAAATGTTCTCAGTGTTCTAATGGCGGTTGAGGCGGCCGCCTAGGCGGTAGGCGGTCTCTCTCAGCACCGCTTTTGCGGTAAGCGTTGGAGTAGACGGCCAACGGAGGTTTGGCGGTATAGACGGAGATGAGGCGGCGTAGATAGGCGCCTAGGCAGAGCAATACCTAACAAGATGTTTTGGCCAAAAGATTTTGCAAGCATTATGGGACTATGATTCACTTTTACAAAACTAAAATTTCATAAATCTTCGTTCTACAACTTAGTTATGCATGAAACTCTCTTAAAATATGCATATTATGCAAAAAAATGTGGTAAAATAGTAAAAAAAATGTCCAAAATGTATCAACTGCCTAGGCGGTAGGCGGACTCTCTCCGCCGCGCACCCGCCTACCGCCGTTTAGAACCTTGAATATTCTTGTGCTCTATTGTCTATTTATTGCCTGAGTTTTAATAACTAGTCATTGTTTTTAGATAAATCAGTAGATGCCATTCCTTTAGTTGCATGATTTTTCATGCTGCACATAGATTAGGGCATAACTTTTTGTTGCTTTTAGATAAATCGACTGAAACTTCTGCAAGTAATCTTTTATTATAATCATTTTTTCAGCAACATTAACAAAAATGTCCAAAACTACATGCAAGAAGAGAAAAATATGCAACAGTTAAGGTCCCATCAAATAGCGTCCAATATTAAGGAATTTAATCTAAAATTTTCAGAACAAGATCGACAATAAAGTGATAAACATCAAGATATCTTTGGTTACATGAATCAGGGTGAGGATAGGTCTAATGCCTGCCATACACCATTTTGGCACACTTAGGAGTTGTAATTCCTTGAATCCAGTCAACCTACTTAGTTCTCTACCTTTATTTGTGCTTTTAGCTAACTTTTAGATTCCTAATGTTTTTTGGGCATAACCAGGATTATAAATCCTTCATTCCGGTCAAGTCTCTATAATTTCTTGTCTGTTGCGCTTACTAGACTCCTCGGTCCTCACTTATGGGGCGTTTGGTACACCAATTGCAATATTCTCGATAATTATGTATTACTTGATTTATTTCCATGATACACTCTTTCCGAAAATAGAGAATTCCTGCATTTAGAGTCATAAGTAAATTTCTTGACATCTGCATTACTTTCCTGAGTTACCCCTACACACATGCACTAATCTCATGGTGCATCTGGTCCAGTTTGGGTTCCAGTCGGGTGTCACTCTGGTCGGATTTGGGTCGGATCGGATTCTTATTTTGGCCGAGTTGGTGTCGGACCAATTCGGTTCAGATCCAATCCGGGTTTGGTCGGATTGAGTGCTGTGGTTCAGGTCTGGTGGGTTCGATCTTGGGTCAATTCTTGTTTAATTTCAGCTTGTTCATGTTTGGTTTCAGGACGAGTTTTGGTTTGACAGGTTTTTGTCTGGTCTTATGGGGTACAGGTTACAAAAATTTCATCCAGGGTGAGTTTTTTTTTACCCAATTTGAGCAGAACATGACATATTTGGAGTATTCACAAAAAAGAAGATGTGGCGCCAAGAAAATACGATGCGCCAGTGACACTAGCGCCAAACTCCAGATTTTAAAGCTGGCGCCAAACAAAAAAAACCTTGGCGCTAGTGTGATTGGCGTCAAACCAAAAAAAAAAAACTTGACGCCAGTAATACTGCTGTCGGACTTTAAAATTTTGGAAAATGTATATTGGTCCACTACTTTTGTCATGAATTGTAACATGGATTGTATGTTTTTGATTAACTACTTTTACCATAGATTATGACATGAATTGCCTGTTTTGGTTAGATAATTTCGAGACTGGATGACTATATAAGAGAGTGAGTGAGAGAGAAGCTATCACTCTCAAATCACTCTCAAACCAGAAAGAAGAGGATAAGGGGAGAGTCAATCCAAAAGAGAAGGAGATCACATAAGAGAAGATGGGAGAGTAGATTGGTGGATTGCCTGTTTTTGCATTTGAGATTGTCTACTCTCCTATTTCTCTTCTGCGATCACCTCATATATATCTATCCAGCCTTTAAATTACCCAATCTAAAATAGCCAATCCATGGCAAAAGTAGTTACCCAATCAAAAACAGGCAATTCATGTCATAATTCATGACAAAAATAGTGGACCAATAGGCATTCTCCAAAATTTTGAAGTCTGACGCCATTGTGATTGACGTCAAGTTTATTTGAGTCTGGCGCCAAGGGTTTTTTTTATCTGGCGTCAGCTTCAAAATTTGGAGTTTGGCGCCAGTGTCACTGATGCCCTTTTTTGGGGCGCCAGATCCCCCTTTTTTTGCAAATACTCCAAATATACCATGTTCTGCGCGAATTGGGTGAAATTTTTTACCCTGGATGAAATTTTCTGTTCAGCTTAAGGTTGGGTCCGAGTTTGCTTGGGTTTGGGTCCGACTGGTCTAGTTCAGTCGTGATTGGGGTAGTACAAGCAATTTCGAAAATATAATTATTCCAGAGAGAAGGGAATATAGAATAACAACATCTCACCAGGAAATGGTATTCCGCATAGTAGGAATATGACGCCTAAGGTAATTTGTTATTAATAGGAAATTTCCATTGGGTTTATGCCACACATAGTAATATGGCTGAGAATATTGGATTCCCATCTGTATTATCGCATGCCAATTGTCCCCTTAGGGTGAAATTGAGGAGTTAGCTCATAATTAGTGTTTAGTTGATTAATTAGAAAGGAATTAGGCCTGACTCCTGATAATTAGCTTTCCCAAATTCCTTGAATTGTCCAATGGCGAAGTAGGAGTCTTAAACAAACTTCTAGAAATTATACAAACGATCAAGGCGCATAAAGATATCCAAAGCTCTTGGATTGAGTTTCTTGTAGATATCCAAATTCCCTTGCAGTTGAAATCCCCTGTAAGCAATTTGTGCTTCACTTTGAGGAATTTGGTTATTTTTTTTTTAAGAATTAGGGTCTTAGGATTGGAGGGGGATCAGGGTTAGTCTGTTTACAAACTGGGTTCATGTGAATGTGTGATAGTTTTAGAGTTATGAGGAAGAATTGTGTGGAAGTAGCATGCTGGACTGCGTTGTTACAGGTACAGGTCATGTCTTGAAGGGTCCGAAGATGTTTATCAAGGTATAATATCTGTATTGCAAATTTGCAAATTAAAAAAATCCCCTAAGCAGTTTGTTCTTCAAGCAGAGGAATTGGGTTCAAAATTGAGAAATTTTAGAATTAGGGTCGTGGGACTTGGAGGGGAACTATGGTTAGGGTGTTAGGAGATTGGGATTTATGTGGAGGTGTGATAGTTTGAGTTATAAGATGGAATTGGGTTGAAGTAAGCATGCTGGACTCTGTTGTTACAGCTACAGGTCATGTCTAATACGAAAATGTTTATCAGGTAATTATAATGTCTGTATTATTCAAGGTCAATGTCTATTGGTTGAATAAGACTTTTTGGGTGTGAAAGAGGAGATATAGGTGACCTTTGTAGTCAGTTTGCAAGAAGAACAGCCACTACCAGTGGCGGTGTTGAAGAGGTTTGTGTCGGAAGAAGGAAACATAAAGGTAGAGGGAAAGGATTCACGCAAACCAAGCCAGGGTTTCAAATCCACTCGTGACCAGACAAACAACCATAGAGAGAACTCACAAAACTGGGGAGGCAAGTAATAACTTTCGTTTACACCTAGTTTCCCCACCCTGTAGGTTGGGCACCTTAAGGTAATACCAACTACTGAGAAAATAATAACTTGTACTAAGTTTTAAATAAAACCCAAAACTAATGGCAACTTATCAAAACATACCCAATCTGGCACGAGGTTTGGTAAACTGAAACCTGAATTTTTTTTAAACTAAACTTGATTCTAACACTAAGTTATGACTTCATGAAATTTAAAAGGCGTTTGATTCTCCCAAGGAGAATATAAAGTTTCGTTCTTTCTTTTTCATATTTCCCTTCTGTCTGCATGCTTAGAAGAAATATAGACCATGGCAAGGCTACAATCATGCTGAAAATGTGAAGGGTTCCATTGTAAGGTTCATGAGAGAGAGAAAGCTTCTAACCACCTCTTTTATGGGCACAGTGGAAGCCATGTGCTTGACCTGTGAAGTGTCAGACATTGTTCTCTGATTAACAAAAGTAGCGCTTCCTCCATGATCTTTTCAGCAAGGTTGTTTATCATGATAATCTTTCCTAAATAGCCATTTTCATTTTTTTCTTGCTAAAAGGTTTCTGGTTTTGGGCCAGTAATAACAGTACAACTACCTAGTAATGAGGGAAACATCTTCTATAATGTAACATATTGGTGCATGAATTTTGTCAAATTCCTTGATTATCCTATTGTTGTACTCTGCCTCTCTGTGTCCTCTGATTAGGGAATGATAAGAAACCATTAACTTTTATGCTTAAAGTATAAGGTATTGTTGTTTTCTTTTAGTTTCAGTAATTTACGATACCTGCTTAAAATAATCCAAAAGATAGCCTATTCTTACTCAACTAAAAAAATTCAAAATCCATGAGAGGATTAATGGCTTAGATAAACTTGTAAGTATGTATTCTTTGAATTTTTAATGGTTATCTTAAGATTTTTAAAATATTTCTCAAATATTTGTTTCTTTCCTGTAATATTTTATGTAGGAAGCTCAATTCTAAGTATGCAAGTTTTCTTTTAAGTTTCAATAATTATCTTTAGATTTTTTTTTTTTACATATTTATCTAATATTTGTTTCTATCTGGTAATATATCTTATGTAGGAAGCTCATGATGGGAGATAAACTATAAGGTTATTATATTTTTTATATTTATTCCATTTTTTATTACATTATTTTAATAATTTCAAGAGAGAAAAAATACAGAGATTATATTCTATAGTAAAACATAAATTCAATTTTATGAATGCGAGACAATTATTAAAAAAAATGAGAGTTGACTTGGGAGCAATTATGTTAGGTATGCAAAATTGAAATTTTGTTATACATGTATTTTCGTATGACCAAATTATTTTTGCCCCTGCTGACATGAATTCCTGGCTCCGCCCCTGACATGAAGCAACAAATGATTTCCATCTCAGGATTCCTCGGTCGAGTTTCTAGTATTGCATTTATAACATTCTGACACCATTTTGCAACAGATCTCTTACTATTGGTCAAATGCAAGGCAAGTTTCAGATGGTGGTTGTACGCCACACTGGACATGCGATACAGGTACGACACCTTTTAACTTTGGTATAATTGTAATTAACTTGTGTACACAGGGTTTCTAGGTCGCGATTACATAATGTATCAACAAGTAGGGGAAAGTATCCAGTATGCACACAGAGTACACGTATCTGTCATTGTGACATTCACACACGTGCACACGAAGACGGCTTAGAGATCTGTTGATAAGATCTAAACCAAAATGCTACCATTGTAGAAGTGATATGCTATTTTGAATGAAATCAATCGCCTTGATTTCGACCTACTGTATCTCAAATGCTTCCTTGAGAAAAATGAAATATCTGAACATGTCTTTCTTTTTCATCCAAAATGAATAATATGAGTAGTTCTAAATAGCAAAATACATGTCTTGAGGAGACATATGATTGGAAAATTCTAAAGGTCTTTGTCATAATTGGGTACGAGCGCGTGGCCAAGTCCACCCTACGCCGCAGTGTAGGCGGTAGTACGCTGTCTATACCTCCGATATATATATATATATAGGTCCATACAAGATAACTGTAACAACCATATAACTCAATTCACAATTGTAACTAGACATGTAGAAAAGATAAGAAACCAAACAATTAATCTAAAAGTCCACGACTTATTTAATTTATGTCAATATAATTCAAAAGGAACATTAGACCCAAATAATAATAACCACTACAGTTCAAGTACAAATCTAATAGTATCGTGAACAAATTCGCTAAATGAAAATAAAACAACTAATAACTAATCAAATAATTAATATTCCCATTGGACATGGGATCCAACTCCTCAACATCCTCGCTACCTCTTCCTCGGGAAGGTTTGTATTGTGTAGAGTACAGTTCATCCTCTAAAGCTGTCAATGTTTATAAATATCCAGTCAGGATTGAGCAAAGTAAACATGACTAAAAGTACACTAAACGATATGATGCTATCATGAATGGCTCAAGAAGAAACATGTAATATGGCGAGTATGGTGGTAGACGAGATGACATACATGATGGAACAATAGTATAGTGGTGATAACAAGAGTATATCCATACTAGATAAATAG
The DNA here is from genome assembly GCA_029216955.1 of Iris pallida. NCBI lineage: Eukaryota > Viridiplantae > Streptophyta > Magnoliopsida > Asparagales > Iridaceae > Iris > Iris pallida. The sequence goes on from JANAVB010021799.1 coordinate 8,139,406, forward strand.
AGTAACAATAATGTGTAAGTGTGCGTTTTAGAATACAATGTTCGGTATGTGGACTGTGGGTGGCTAATACGTCATATCGGATATCGGTGTGTGTGGGCACCGCCTACTATCCGACAAGTAGGTGGGACTAATAGGTATACGGGTAGTTGTCCACATACCTAGCAGTGTATTCCCTCATCCCAATTATTTTATGATTCAAGAAAAGTAGATATGCAAGTTGAACGAGTAAACGAGTAACGAGTAATGTAAATACGAGTAGCATGCATAACTAAAGTAGACAGAATCATATGATAATTATACGTGCACGAGTGACATAATTAGGGTGGTAATAGATAACAAGAGAATATAGACATGCTAGTACATAAGGTAAAGGGTACTGCTAATCACGAATACTTGTATGTACCGTCTGATGAAAAATGCATTGACAACCGACTCGTACCCGTACGGAGATCCCTCTACTACCCACATAGCAAACATAGCACAAACCAAACAATAATACATTAATAGACTATTTGCTAAAAGGTCTACTATTTATTTCTAGGGTTCAATGAGGAAAATACACAAATAATAGTATACGAGTGCGTGGCCAAGTCCAGCCTATGTTGCAGTGTTTGGAATTACGTTGTTTATACCTCCAATATATATATGACTTTATATATATATATATATATATATATATATATATATATATATATATATATATATATATATATGTAAAGTGCAGTTGCAGATGACTTTATATATATATATATATATATATATATATATATATAAAGTGCAGCTATATATAAAGTGCAGATGCAGATGACTTTATATATATATATATATATATATATATATATATATATATATATATATATATATATATATATATAAAGTGCAGATGACCTCTAGCCTAGTGGTTAAGAGAGATGCATGCGGCCCGAGTGGTCAGGAGTTCGAATCCCAGTGGGAGCTATTCCAGAAACAATTTACCTGTTCCAAATATATATATATATATATATATAAAGTCCATACATGATATATCAACGTAATCATAATCAACGTAACAACTATCTAACTCATTCACAATGTAACTAGACGTGTAGAAAGATAAGAAACAAAACAATAATCTAAAAGTTCCTAACTTATTTAATTAATGTTCATATGATTCAAAAATATTTATAGGATAATAATAATAATAATAATAATAATAATAATAATAATAATAATAATAATTATTATTATTATAGTTCGAAGTCCAAGTCTAATAGTATCAGAAACAAAGCAACTAATAACTCAAGTAACTAAATATTCCCATTGGGAATGTGATCCAACTCCTCAACATCCTCGCCTACCTCTTCCTCGGAAGGTCCGTAATGTGTAGGGTACATATCCTCCTTTAAAGTTGTCAACATTATATAAGTATCCTGTTAGGATTGAGGAAAGTAAACATTACGAAAAGTACATAAACGATATACTACTATTATGAATGACTACAGAAGAAACATGCAATATGAGTCATTTGACAAGTAGGGTGGTAGACGAGATACATACATTATGGAGCAACACTAAAGTGGTGAAACAACAATGATCCATATTAGAGAAACATAATAATAATAATGTGTAACTTGTGTGTTTTAGAATACACTATTCAGGATGTGGACCGCAAGTGGACTTATAATATTCTACCTCTCTTTGTCCTCTGGAATACTGCTTCTTGCACTTTGAAGACACAAGAGAATCAATGAGGAAAATACGCAAAACCAGGAGAATTATCAGCTCAAACATTGTTGGTGAAAATTCACTTTTATGTGCAACATTCATGCCTCATTGATTAAATCCAGTGTTATATTCAAATTCTGATTTAACGAAGATTCTGATTTAATCTTAATTATCCAAGGACTTCGATGGAATATTACCCAGCAGCCATCGTCTCCTTTCACTTTCAAACTTACAACCCACATTAGAATGCTCTTGCTACTCATGAGCGCAGTCAACTCAGACTTGAAGCTATTATCAACTCAGGCAAAAAATGTTGTGTTCAATAATGATTAATATTTCTATGAACATTTCTGAAGACAATTTTAAAGGAAGTATTAACTTTCAGTCCTTCTATTATCCGATTCTTGAAGCCTTGTTCATATGGAATTCTACATGTCAATGGTAAGAGGAATAAAAGAGAGTCAGTTTAGCTTCTGAATGAGTTTCTGTATTTCCACCCCAGGAAGCACAGACAAGGCAAAACTCGGCTTCATGTCTCTGTTGCCTTGTGTCACACGCTTACCGGATCAGACACGACATACAGCTAGGACACACCAAAGTTGGTTCCATATCCCTATCCTGTCATGTTGTGTTCTTGTCCGGGCAACATAGTTGCCATCTGAATTTCAATATAACCAAAGAGTGCAGTTCTCAGTAGATATCAAGAGAAGGCAGATGCAATTTCTTCAAAAATATACTCTTATAATTTGCCTTCATTGTGGTCACAGTTGTCTATAGAACCAAGAGTGTCATGTTTCTCCTAAGGTTCCAAGAGTTCTTAAACAGTACTCCACATCCCATAAGGCTGAACTGATGCTACTATTTATTCTTGTAACTATACGGTAAACAATTTTAGCTCCAGGTTCACTCAATACCATCTTTCTAATATCCAAATCATCTCCAACTACCTTGTCCAATGTGTCAAATGGTGCCATCATCATTCTATAATATTTGCCAAAGCATAATTTGTCGCGTCTTTAATACCATGTCCTATTGGTGCCTTCTTAATTGCCTGGCCTTATAGGGGAGCACCTCTATGAGTACTGGTTCAACTTCTGTTCGAGATTTATGTTACCTCCTCTTCTTCCTAAAACTGTTTCTGGGATTACAACTCCACCTTTGTCTATGCACTTTTGGGGCCTGTTTGACCTGAAAGAAACTACTATGGAAACTAGGAAACTAGTGGAAAGTCTTCCAAGATTTGGTTTGTTGTTTGTTTCTTGGAAACTATGTTTAGAAATTTATGCCATGTAAGCAAAATAGAAGCTAGTGTCTCATTTAGTTTCCATCTCAAATGGTGGAACTCAAAAAAACTGGAGGGGGCAATATTTATAATTATTTTTCATTTGAAAAGTGATTCAAGCAAATTAATATGGTTTTTGTATTATTTTAATAGTTACATGTCATCATTTTCTCTAGTTTCCTTATTCTAGTTTCTCGCATACAAACATTTTCTCAGTTTGGAAATATACTTTCTCAAGTTTATACAAACTCAAAGAAACTAGGTTTCTAACTTTCAAGTATTTTCGGTTGGCAAACAGGCCCTTAGTGGTTTCACCACTATAGTGAGCCGAGCTTTGAGCGAGCAACCCCCTTGCTCGGGTTTGACTATCTAAGATAAAATAGAGGTCGAGCTTTCAAACGAGCCTAAGGTCAAGATCAAGCTTGGCTCTCAAAAATATTCGCGAGCTTTGTCCGAGCAAATTAATATAGACAAGCTTAAGCTTGACTTGAGTTTTTTATCAGCTCATGAGCTTTGTCCCAAACCAAAAGTAGCTATTAAGCATACTATCAAATTGAAAGTGATTAGATGAATTTCATACCAAATTGGAAAGTAGTCTATTCGTGTAAGATATCTCGTCTATATATATTAATATATAATAAAAACGAGCCGAATCACGAGCTCACGAGTCGAATACCTCTAAGTCGTGTTTGGGCTCTTTTATGTAACAAGCCTATTCTTAGGCTCAAGCTTGTGCTCTCAAGCTCAAAAAGCTGGGCTCATGAGCTTTTCAGTGAGGCAAACTTGAGAGGGCTTGTGAATTGCTTGGTTCGTTAACACCCCTATTGTAGAGCATGGATGGCTTATCAAATTGAGATTTATGTTACCTCCTCTTCTTCCTAAAATGTTTTCTGGGCTTACAATTTAACCTTTGTCTATGAACTCGCAGTGGTTTCACCACTATAGTCGTTGGTTCTTTTACATTGAACATGGATGACTTAAATTCACATGTCCAATTGATTATCAAATTAGATGTTTTTCTTGAATGTACTGTATGATCATTGTAGTCTAACCAGCCTACTACACATAACAGAATTGCTCTTGTTCTTTGAAGTTATGTGCAATTTCTTGCAATAACTTGGTTTGTATCATTGTAGTCTAACCAGCCTACTACACATAACTTGGTTTGTATTTGTCCTGATTTAGAACTTGTTTTGTTTTTGGTTATCCTTCTAGCTGTCCTTCCATGCACTACCCATCGTTGGCATGTGAACCCAAACCATTTTCAACTTCTTTCTCTCTTTAAACAACAGTCATCAGTAACATCTACTAAATTAATGGAATCCTTTCCATAGAATAATTCATCAGAAACAGCCAAGCGGGAGGTCTAGTGGTAACACTACCAAGAGGGGAGGAGTAGGCGTGGGTTCGAATGTCATCCAGGGATAAATAAAAATTGTGAATGGGAGGGTGTCTTGATGCTAGTCTAGTAGCCCAAGTCAAGGATGGTCATTAATGACGTGCCTTGTATAAAAAAAGAAAAGAAAAAGAATAATTCATCACAAGATGCTCACCAGTAGCTAATGATGACAATAGAATTGAACTTTATCTTCTCCATAGTGTTAACCTTATTATAAGAAAACGGGAGATTAATTTGTGAAAAACAATATGATGATCATGGACAACCCTACCTTCTTTAATTGAGAGTTTACATAGTTCTTGCTTAAGAAATAGCTGAGATTCCTTAGCAGAACTTTCATGTTGAAGAACTTTTTTTAATTTCCAACTGAATAATTGCTGATTCTTTCTTAAAATATTGTAGAAATCCCATCCGCAAGTACAAGCAGATTGAACTCTTCTCTCTCAGATTGACCGTGTAAAGTCTTATCCGTCATCTATGCCAGTTTAGTTGCCTTTCCTTCCAAATCCTTGGGCAGGTGGTGTTAGTTCAACTCCTAAAAAATGAGGGAGCAATCCCTTGGTGAAGGTATTAATTTAATGAAGGAATAAGCTCGCCATGTTTATTCAACCCTTGAACAAAAGAGAGTGATATCACTTGGTAGGCAGAAATGACTTGCCCCAATTTGTCCCTTCACTGGTTATTGTCACCCTTAAATTTCGTAGAAGTTTCAGAGATCCACGAAATGAGAGGATAACCATGATTGTTCCATCCACTTGCTTCTCATTCGGCAGTCTCCAAAAGGAGAATACAGTCTATTTCCATTAGAAAATTGGACCAGAGATGACCAGGATAAAGATGCTATTTGGTCAAAAGACAGGGAGTAAACAGATCAAACTCAGACCAAATGAAATGGGGAAAATTAGTAGTAGTGATGAAAATTAAAGATATGTTTTAAAAATAAATTAAGATGAATTCTCAACAGAACGGTATTTTATTTAGATGGTCCTTATGAAACAAGAAAAAGAACCATTGTTTTAGTTGTTTCAAATTGGTAAGCCAGTTTAAGGTTGGAGTTTCTACTCTTAAAAAAACTAATCAAATACAAAGTGGCCGGAACCAATGACTATAACATTTACTCCGAGAGTGATAGGTCATTTTGTGACTGATTCATGATACTGAGATGAGTGATGTGCTTGTTGGAACCTAGCCATTCCTCTCTAATATCCTGCAGAAGATTGGGACGGAATGAGAAAGTTGATTCAGGTATTCCCAGCAGGTGTTCATAAGGAGCATTCTAAAGTGGGATATTGGCCAAAAGAAGCTAGCAGCATTTTCAGCCATCATGAAAAGTTGTAGGGTCATTTTGACCTTTGTTGAAGGAGCAAGAATAAGTTGTAGAAATGGGAACTGGTAAATGAAAAAAGGGTGATCCGTTGCAACGAGGCTCCTCCTTACGCAGGGTATGGGGTGGGTCAAAGCTGTACGCAGCCTTAACCCCATGAATATGGAGAAACTGATAAATACCAAAAGGGAATACACAGTGTGGCAATGTATGTTAAATACGCCTACAAATATTGGTGATCTCCTTTTTCATTAACTTTTTGGCCGCCGCCTCCTACTCCATGATGATTACGAAAATGCTTGCTGAGCTATCCATCCGAACCCCGTATTACTGACAATTTACATATTTTATTGTTTTCTACTTCTTGCCTTATTTAGATAAGAGTGAAATGTGCACACTTCATTGACAGTTCACTTCCAGCAACAGGTCAAATATTATGTTACTTGATTCACTGTATGATTAGATTTAAACATCATACAAAGAATTTTAGAAACTATGCATCGAGTCCTTGATATCTGCATTGAGTTATTTGTTCATATTTTATCCTTCTTGTTGCAGGAAGATGTACCAGAAGAATTTGCATCACTTGTACTCAATTTTATATCCCGCAACCGTATAGGCCCTCATGGAGTTGAGGTTAGTAATTCCCAAATGGGAGGTAGACTAGTGCAACATATTTTCCTATACTTTACTAAATGTGCTTGAGCAATTATAGAATATTAAAACATGGGGCTCTATTTCATGCCAACTTATGTTGATCCTAATTGATGCACAAAGTATAATTTAGTTGGATGATATACAAGTAGTTGTTTGTCTAAAGAAACAATACATCATTATCACCGCCATCATGATCCAAGTCATCTCCGATCATAATCGTGCTGGCTATGGAGCATGACTGTATGAGTGTTCCAATAAAAAACTGGCAGTTATATGACCAGCTGTCAACCGGACTTCATCCCTCTATGCTAGTTCCAAATTCCTAGCCATGTAGCTATGAGCAAGAGAGGGCCTTGTCATAAAACCTGTAAGACTAGTTGGCGGGTAACTACCGTTTGGGTCATGCAGCTTAAGCTCAACCAATCAACTCCTCTATGCTAGTTCCAAATTCCTAGCCATGTAGCTATGAGCAAGAGAGGGCCTTGTCATAAAACCTGTAAGACTAGTTGGCAGTTAACTACCATTTGGGTCATGCAGCTTAAGCTCAACCAATCAACTTCGATGGTAGGAAACAATGAATTTATGTTAAAAGGATTAGCCATATCCTTGTTTATTTGAACCATCTCGGTTTTCTTGTTGGATGGTTTTCTATTAATTTTGAAAAGTTTAGTTCCAGCATTGTCCAGTGTGGTGAGCTGTTCATTCTTTGATTAGTTTCAGCTATAAATTTCTCTTTTTCTTTTTCCACATGCTTTCTTGACCACAGCTAACGTTGGAGAGTTAGTAACCCTCAACAGAGCAGCAGAATGGAAGAAAAGGGTCTAAACAGCTGATCCCTAAAAAAAGGGATGAAGTTCTTCCAAAAGCTTTCTTTTGAGAAGTTGGCAATCTTCTGATTCCTTTTCTTTTCTGTCTTTCATTCTTTTCATCTGGTTGAAAGAAATGATTCAGGGAGCCAGTCTCAAAAAATTAGGACACAATCTTATATTATGGTGTATGGTCTATGAACTAATTTTGTTGTGTTAAAAAGGTGTGACTAAATCCTAGGAGATTGGTTCGAACTGTTGGTTTTCGCATCCAATCATAATCATGTATTTTGTAGGAGATACATTTGGTTTTACTTAATTAAGTGCATAAATCTTATTGTTTAAATTAATTATGTGATATTCAATTAGAGTAGGATATCATAGATGTTTGGCTCATTGAATGAATATCTGACGATCATGAGGAGATTGTGGTGAATCATTCAACTTTCTTGCACTTAAACTTAGCCACAAATATATATTTTTTTTTTGGAATAAGGGTGAATTTATTCCTCGCATATAGCGGAAAAGGTATTAAAGTACAACATCACAACTTTCCATGCCCCAATAATACTATTATGGGGCCATTACAGATACATCGAATTCTATATTATGTAGAATTCCAATAGGGGGGGTAGTCAAGCCCTCAAAGATACGTCTTTTCCGCTCCTTCCAGATGTGCCAAACAGACGCAGCAAGACGAATTATGGCTCTTCTAGCCCACCCCGGATCCCGTCCTCTGTGATCTCGGATCCAACTGAGAATGCTCCGAATGTCCCGGTCCATCCCCACTCCTCCTCTCAGCTGTGCACACTGCTCAGTCCAAATGTGCCAGGTCACCGGGCAACCAAAGAAGAGATGCCCCATAGATTCATCTTCATCATTACATAGCACACATTTGGCATCCGGGATCTGCATCCCAAACCGGAGGAGTCTGTCTCTCGTCATCAATCTACCCCGGAGAAGGCGATAAGAACATAGTTGCATTTTTCGTGCAACGCCCTTGCCCCAAATGAAGTCCACCTCCTCAGCCTGGTCGTGGTGGGTCCGAACCAAATCATAGCAGCTACGAAAGCAGAATAGACCTGACCCGCCCCCCGTACCTGGGCCGGCCCAGCTCCATGTATTCTCCGTCTGGCTAGCGTCAATAGTAATAAGGTGAATCTCTGCAGCAAGCTGGGCAGTAAATGGGTATCCCTCTGGCCTCCAAACTCCGTCTCTAATGATCCGGCTGCATGTGAGCCCCCTTTCCGCTTCCCTGTCCAGCTGCCCTCCCAATATCTCGAGCAGGGATCTGGAACCCAACCAAGGATCTAGCCAAAGGTCGGTAGTCGTCCCATCCTTCATGCGCCTGCAGATAGCGGTCTGGAGCACCGGTCTACATCTCAGGATGGCCTTAAACGTGACCGAGAAATTGTTGTCTATCCTGCAGGCCCAGAAGTTGGTCCTCCGTAAGTATCTGCTAGCCATCCAGTCCGCCCAGAGCGACCCCCCCTGATGAATTTCCAGGCCATCTTCACACAAGCTGCCTTCCTAACCGCATGAAGAGGCCTCAACCCAACTCCTCCTTCCTCCCGAGGCCGACATAACTGATCCCAGGATATCGCATGTATCCCTCCCCTCCAGATGAAGTTAGCGCAAATAGCCTCCACCTTCCGAATAGTAGCTGTGGGGATCTGGATAGACTGGAGCCAGAACATAGTGATGCCAGCAATGACCGACCGCACCAACTCAATCCGTCCCCCAAATGAAAGCCCCGCCGCTTGCCAGCCCTCCACTCTCCTCTGAGCAAAGTCCACCAAGCTGTGACAATCCTGCTCTCGGGCATAGTTGACCGTCAGCGGGACCCCCAGGTATTTTACTGGAAGCTCACCTCTGTTCACACCTAAAGCGAAGGCTCTCTCCTCCTGAAGTGTACACCGGGAGCTGAAGTAGACTCTGCTCTTCTTCCGGTTTAACTGGAGCCCAGAAAGCCGTTCGAACTCCTCCATAATGTCAGAGAGCGCTCTCATTCCCCTCATGGAAGGCTGGAGTAGCACCAATAAATCATCAGCATAAATCAAATAAGATACAGCAGGACTCACCAACCGGAAAAGGGGAACAATCCTCCCTCTATGTACTGCTATATCCATCATATAAGTGAAGTACTCCATCACCAAGGTAAAGAGATACGGGGAGAGGGGGTCGTCCTGCCTCAGCCCCCTGTTGCTACTGAAGTAGCCATGTGGCGTGCCCTGGATGAGGACAAAGAAGGTAGGGGAGCAGATGCACTCCCTCACCCTCGCAACCCACCTCTCGTCAAACCCCATGGCAAGCATCAAGTGGCACAGGAAGTCCCGATTGACCGTGTCATACGCTTTTCGAAGGTCAAGCTTCACACAAGCCTTCATCCCTCCCGGTTTGCTGAACTCCCGCACCATCTCGTGAGCTAGCAGACTGTGCTCCGCTATCGACCGGCCCTTGATGAACGCTGCTTGGTTCTGGGACACTAAACCCTGCATAATCCCCTCCATACGCCTGCACATAAGATGAGTGATAATCTTGTAAAGGAAATTACAGCACGCAATGGGTCGAAAATCAGCAAGTGAGGTCGCTCCTTCCTTCTTGGGAACCAGAGTCAAGAATGTATGGTTCATCTCCTTCAGGAGCCGGCCCTCCACAAAGAACTCCTGAACCGCTGCCAGAACAGGTGCCTTAAGCACACCCCAGTGTCGCTTAAAGAACGCAGAAGAGAAGCCATCAGGCCCAGGAGCTTTGTTGGGATTAGCCTTCATCACAATATCTTCCACCTCCTCCATCCTCACCGGTGCCAAAAGTAGACTGTTCCCATGTCGGGACACCAGTCTCTTCGTAACCAGGGTCGGAACGTGCTGGAGTAGTCCGTCTGCTGATATAAGTCAGTGTAGAATCTGACGGCCTCCTCCCGAATTTCCACCGGGTCTCCTACAAGACGACCCTCAGCATTCAGAAGTCTGGGGATGCTGTTCCGGTGCTGACGGGTGCGGATCACATCATAAAAGAATTTGGTGCAGCGGTCTCCATCTTTGAGCCAGGTGCATTTAGCCCTCTGTGCCGCACTGATCTCCTCCTGCAGTCTCATGATGCTAACCTCCTCAATCAGGGTCTTCTCCTTAGCAGCCAGTTCTCCATTCATAATGTCAGATTGGAGGGCCACCTGAGTGTCCCGAAGCTCTTCTTCCTTCTCTGCCAGGGAAGTCCGCGGTCTCGTCTTCACCCACCCCCTGATAGCCCGCTTGAGCTGCTTGAGCTTGTGAACCATGCGGAATTGGGCCGTGCCATCCCGGAAGTTGTCACCCCCATTTCCTGTATTTCGTATTTATGCTCGTAATTTGATTTTGGCACGTATTTTTATTTTCTTGACTTGCAGATTTCGGGTTCTCGTAAATGGGTTTGGACCATGGCTTGGTTTTATTTTGTGGAGTTGGTTTGGTTTGGTTCATCATGAGTGGAACACTTTAACCTACACTCTACCCTCAACACACCACAACCACCCTCATTATATCTCCACCAACCTTTCTCTCTCCTCTTTACTCTCCATTAATTTTCTTCTTCACCTTCCTCCACACACAACTCCCTAACCCATTAGGCAAGTGCACCTTGCCAACAAATAAGCACCCAATTTTATTTGTCCATTTGATAGATTAGGACATGTAGAACAACTTTAGAACTTGAAATTTTGTGATTTGGAGTCTCCATTGTTCTAGATCTAGGTTTTGATTATTTTCGGAATTCCTTGGTTTTGATCTATTAAACTTTAATTTTTGCATATTTTGATGCTTCCATGTGGAAGAGAATTCGATTTTACTCAAGTTAGAACTTTGAAAATCTAGATTTGGTTTTGATTTGATCAAGTTATGATGAATTGAAGTTTTGAAGTTCTTGGAGTTCTTCTCGGGTTGGAGAAGCAGCCCTCTCGGCCTGCGCTTTTTAGCGCAAGGCCGATTGCGCAGCTCACCCTTTGGTGAACTGCGCACCCTCCTTCTCGGCCAGCGCCTTCATTGCGCATAGCCGATTGCGCCCGGCCTCTTGGGCTGGACCGCGCATCTCCCTTGGCGCACCAACTCCTGCGCAGTCTACCTTCTGCGCAATCCACCCTGCGCAAGCCAGCCATGCGCAATCCACCTATGCGCAATCCATCTGCTGCGCCATCCACTCCTGCGCAGTTGGTACCCTGCGCAGCTCACCCTGCGCAGTTGGCCTCCTGGCGCACTTGACTCCTGCGCAAACCAACCCCCTGACCCCTTGCGCAAACCATTGGCTCTTGGAGATTTGGTTTTATTTTCTTTAAGCCTGGCTCTTCTATAGTCCTATATATATTGATATTGTATTAGATATTTTACGTCCATTTTATATCCCTACGCCTTTTGTCATGAACTTGATTTTACTTAATATACTTGGAATGACTATTGTACATGGCCTGGTATGACAAGGACCTAGCATAACACGACAGTGACCCGTAGTGGTGCACTCCTGACATGACCAACCTGACATGACAGTGACCCGTAGTGGTGCACTCCTAACAAGTACCCTGACATGAATTATCTTGATAACTTGATAGTGGCCCGTGGCGGCGCACTCCTGACTTGACTTGACTTGTAACTCGATAACTTGACTTGACTTGCCTTGACACCGTGGGTGTTCCTGCTTGCTTTCTTGTACAATCCACTTGTTTGTCTTGCATCATGTCTAGGACGCGACTTCCTGGGTACCACGGCCAGGGACTCGCGCTAAATTGGATTAGGCTAATTATTAGATCAAACTAGAACATGGAGAATTCCCAGTCACAGGCAATCTCGTTATCTGGGCGCTTTAATGGACTTGTAGCTTGCCGACGAGTAGAGCACATTTTCAGCACACTGTCATGTGTTGCACCCTCTAAGTCACCTAAGGGTACATTTGTCTCCCGGGCAATGTACCCACCTATAACTCTCAACCCGCGGAAGGATAACTGGATAGTCTGCAGGGCTTGGGACTGGGAGTTTCTCACTTGCATCTTGTTAGTAATTAGGCTTGTGATAACCCTAGTTAGTTAAAGTAGTAAGCCGTAGTACTTGCTTGGCCGATTGTGAATGGATGGTGTCCAGCCTTGTCTAAGTCTTGTCTAGCTCCAGTACCTGCTATCTCCTGAGCATGTTTGTTTTACTTATCTTAACGATAAATGGGTAGAGACAGTGAGCTATTCAGGCGAAGGGGTACAATCCCGGTCCTTGTTTGGTTTAAGGATTGTAACCTGGCTCCCGGAATGGTTCCACGTCCCTAGTCGTTTATCGCCCTGTGTACTTTACTACTTGTACTTCTTTTATTCTTTATGTTCTGATATGCTGGCTTTTGTTCTTATTTGTGGCCTCCTTTGTGGCACTTGCTCTTTCTGGGGTTTGACCCAGCTGGTTTTGTGTGGCCAGATTTCGGAGCAGCTCCCGAGGATCTACCAAGCTTCCAGCCCAATGGTGACAACTAGACGGAACACGGGCCAAGAGTGGGTTTTCCTTTTTGTTTCACCCACTTATATGTAAATTTATTCTTTTGAGGCGTTTAGCCGACGAGCACCTGTTAGCTCGATGCACATTTACTTACTGTCTGCCTACGGGCTGTAAACATGATTAACAAATCCTAGGGTTGATCATGTATGACTGAACTCTTGCTAGTCCCATCATTTTGTACGACTAGCTTCATGATCATCCAATATGTAATATTTGGGACGCCTTATATATATATATTTGATGCTCTAATATCTTATAACTCTGTTAATTGCTTGAGATTGAGACAATAGGCTTGACCTTAAGAGACTGCTGGCTTGTAGTAAACCCTCATATCTAGACAGCCGTGACCGTATAGTTGAGATGTATTCTATTTCAATATACGTAGCTGGCTATGTCTGCCCCCGCTCTCCAGTATTCTGGTTCTGGGGCGTGACATGGTTCAAGTGGTGGCCCATGCAGGTCTTGGCATTCAAGAAATGTGAGGGTTTACCGAATAGATGTCTCAATCAATATTCGTCCTTGATCTCTGCTCGTATCTTCAAATCCCTGAGAATCTCGACCTGATCACATTGCTTGTATCATTGATCTGTCCTGGTCCTTTCCTTATTGTTCCCTATGTCGTCTTCTTCAGCGGTATTACTCCCGGACCTACCAACCAGCCAGAGGAAGCTCGACAAGCACCCCAGCGCCAGGAAGATCAAGCTCAGCACTCTGGAGTAGCCTCCCGAGTTATGTTTCCCGGAGGCTCAGTACCTCCAGTTCAGGCAGCTCCGCCCGTTCAACCAGCTAGACAGGATGAGGGACCTTTGGTAGGGCTTATCAGAGAACTGCTTGCATCCCAAGATCGTCGAGGCGACGCCTTGCACCAGGAAGTTCATGATGCACTAAACCGAGGAGGTCCCCAAGGGAATCAGGCGGCCAACAGTTTCAAGCGCTTGAACCCTCCCTTCTTTGACGGCAGTGAAGATGCGATTGCCGCAGACGCTTGGCTTCAGGATACCGAGGTGGTTCTAGAAGCAGCTAGGACACCTGAGAATGAGAAGGTGGCGGTGGTGCGTCTACAGTTGTTAGACTTGGCTCGCGATTGGTGGGCGGCTCAGGCCATGGGGTTAGCGGCACCAGTCACTTGGGCGACGTTCAGAGAGAGGTTCCAGACAAAGTACTTCGATGCGGTGGCACGGTATGACCTGCAGACCCGGTTCACCAACTTGAAGCAAGGAGGCAGGACGGTCGATGGCTATGCGACCGAGTTTTCCAGGCTGAGTAGGTTCGCCCCCACCTTGGTGGCAACCGAGTTCGATAGGGCTCGGCGATTCCAGCAAGGGCTGCACTTAGAGATATTATTAGCTGTGGAGCAGTTCGAGCACCAGACGTTCGATGCAGTGTTGAAGGCAGCGAGGAGGCATGAGTATACCTCCCGGAGAATAGTGGACAGGACCGGAGGCAGGAAGCGGTCCCACAGTCAGATGCACCAATCTTCAGCTCCAGCCCCGGCAGCTAGGGGTATAACCATTGGAACTCCGAGGCGGGCGGCCTCAGTGACGTCGGTTCAGCATTCAACCCCGACGTATCCGCAGCAGTAGAAGCAAAAGCAGTCTTCCGCGGTGGGATGTTCTCATTGCGGGAAGCCGGGCCATGTAGTGGCAGAGTGTCGTAGGGCACAGGGATTGTGCCTGGCTTGTGGAGGAGCAGACCACCAGATAGGGACCTGCCCGAATAGGGGAGGTCCATCATCATCCAACCTTTCTAGTTCTTCGGTGAGAGGACCAGCCCCAGTTCCAGTTCAGCAGCAGCAGCAGTACCCGAGGCCATTGTTGCCTCAGGCCCAGGCCTTTCAGCAGCAGAACCAGCAGCAGATCACCCAGGCTCCAGCACAGAACCGACAGAGGGGTTTCCAGCAGAGGGGACCCGCAGCTAGAGGTCAGGCTATGATGATGACCATGGAAGAAGAAGTTGCACCAGGTGAGGTAGTGGCAGGTACTATTCTCGTCAACACTTTTCCGGCATCTGTATTATTTGATTCTGGTGCATCGCATTCATTCATGTCTGCACGATTCGCGACACGGATAGGATTGGAGCCTGAGTCATTATCAGTGAGGCTCAATATACTTACTGGTAATGGTCTTGTGGGAGTAGATCGAGTGTTTTCCTCGTGTCGGATCGTAGTTAGCGGTAGAGAGTTCCCCGCTAGGCTCATAGAGTTTCCTATGGCAGACTATGATGTAGTCCTAGGCATGGATTGGTTGAGGAACCATTATGCTAGGATAGACTGCCATGTTGGCAGAGTTGTCTTTAGTATTCCCGGAGAGCCAGAGTTTTCATTTTCCAGAGGCACAGTAGAGCCATCTCCTCCAGTATTGCGGATGGCAGTAGCATCAGTGCAGTTGCCCCGGATAGTTGAAGAGTTTCCAGATGTCTTCCCAGAGGAACTTCCAGGGATGCCACCAGAACGGGAGATCGAGTTCACCATCGACTTGATTCCCGGGACACCACCAGTATCAGAGCGAGTCTACAGAATGGCGCCTTCAGAGTTGGAGATTTTGTACAAGATGATTGAAGAACTCAGGACCAAGGGATTCATTCGTGCAAGTGGATCGCCTTGGGGAGCCCCGATGCTTCTTGTGAAAAAGAAGGATGGTACGTCCAGGCTATGTGTTGATTATCGTACCTTGAACTCGGTGACAATCAAGAACCGATACCCCCTCCCGAGGATAGATGACTTGTTTGATCAACTCAAAGGGGCTTCAGTTTTCTCGAAGATAGACTTGCGGTCAGGATATCACCAGATCAGAGTCAGAGAGCAGGACATCCCGAAGACGGCGTTCAGATCTAGGTACGGGCATTGGGAGTTTCTAGTTATGCCCTTTGGAGCGACCAATGCGCCGGCGGTGTTCATGGACCTCATGAACCGTATTTTCATGCCTTACTTGGATCAGTTTGTGATAGTATTCCTTGATGACATCCTGGTCTATAGCAAGAGTGAAGCAGAGCACGAGCAGCATCTCAGAATTGTCCTCCAGATTCTCAGAGAGCACCAGTTGTACGCCAAGTTCAGTAAATGCGAGTTCTGGCTCGATCGCATTTCTTACTTAGGTCACATCATTACCAGAGGAGGAGTGGAAGTGGATCCCCAGAAGATTGTGGCTATCGAGGCATGGCCAGTACCCAGCTCAGTGGCAGAAGTTCGCAGCTTTCTTGGATTAGCCGGCTACTACCGGCGGTTCGTCTCTAATTTTGCAAGGATTTCAGCACCGATGACCCAGTTGACCCGCAAGGATGTGCCGTTCGTTTGGACAGCAGAATGTCAGGAATCATTTGAGAAGTTGAAGCGAGGTTTGATAACGGCTCCCATTCTCACCCTTCCAGATGGGACCGGAGGATTCACAGTTTATTGCGACGCTTCAGGCAGAGGATTGGGATGTGTTTTGATGCAGCATGGGAAGGTAATTGCTTATGCGTCACGTCAACTCCGTGATCATGAGAAGAATTACCCGACCCACGACTTGGAGCTAGCAGCAGTAGTGTTTGCACTTAAGTTGTGGAGGCACTACTTGTACGGAGACAGAGTGGAGATATTTACTGATCATAAGAGCCTGAAGTATGTTTTCACCCAGAAGGATCTTAATATGCGGCAGAGAAGATGGCTCGAGCTACTGGTGGACTACGATGTGGATTTGCAGTATCATCCAGGGAAGGCCAACGTTGTAGCAGATGCGTTGAGCCGGAGAGCCGGAGTTTATTTCCTGACGGCGCAACCAGAGCTATTGTCGGATCTTCAGAAGATGGGAATTGAAGTGGTTCTTCCAACCAGCGTGGCACTGATGGCCAGCCTACAGATTCAGTCCACCATAGTTGATAGGATCCGGACAGCACAGTTAGCAGATTCCAAGATTCAGCGGCTCAGAGCAGAGTGCGAGGCAGGGAGAAGGCCAGAGTTATGTATTCATGAGGACGGTACACTTCGACACGTCACGCGTCTTTGTGTACCCAGTGGAGATATCAGACAGGAAGTCATGGCAGAGGCTCACAGTTCGCAGTACTCCATTCACCCAGGCGGCACGAAGATGTACAGAGATATTCGTCAACACTTTTGGTGGAATGGTATGAAGAGGGAGATAGCCCGGTATGTCTCTCAATGTTTGGTTTGCCAACAAGTCAAGGCTGAACATCAGAGGCCAGTTGGACTTCTTCAACCTTTACCGATCCCAGAATGGAAATGGGAGCACATAACCATGGATTTCGTGACTGGGTTACCCAGATCTCCGGCAGGCAGAGATGCTATTTGGGTCATTGTGGACAGGCTTACCAAGGTGGCACACTTTCTTCCATTTAGAGTTGGACAGTCGACGGCACAGCTAGCAGAGATGTATCTCAGGCAGATCGTCAGACTTCATGGAGTGCCAGTCAGCATAGTATCAGACAGGGATACGAGATTCACATCGCACTTCTGGCGCAGTCTTCATCAAAGTTTGGGGACTCGTCTCAAGTTCAGCTCAGCGTATCATCCGCAGACAGATGGGCAGTCAGAGCGTACTATACAAACTCTCGAAGATATGTTGCGGCCATGTACCTTTGATTTCGGTGGTTCGTGGGAGGATCACCTGCACCTGGTGGAATTCTCGTACAACAATAGTTTCCAGGCCAGTATCCAGATGGCACCCTTCGAGGCTCTGTATGGTAGGAAGTGCAGATCCACGTTAGCATGGGACGATGTCGGAGAGAGGCAGATGCTCGGTCCAGAACTGATTTCTCAGACGGTTGAAGTGGTCAGGAAAGTCAGAGATCACCTCCGAGTTGCTCAGGATCGCCAGCGCCATTGGGCCGATGCTCATCGACGTCCCTTAGAATTTGCCGTCGGCGACCATGTATTCCTTAGGATCTCGCCTACCCGCGGTGTCATTCGTTTTGGCGTACGGGGAAAGCTTAGTCCTAGGTATATAGGGCCGTTCGATATTCTGGAGCGAGTAGGCGATGTGTCCTATCGTCTCGCTCTTCCGCCGTCGCTAAGTGAGGTACATGATGTATTCCATGTATCCCAATTAAGACGGTACATCCCGGACCCGAGCCATATCCTAGATCATTCGGAATTGGTTGTTGGTACCAACCTTTCGTATGAGGAGAGGCCCGTGTCTATATTGGACCAGAGAGAAAAGACGCTCAAGAACAAGACTATTAACTTAGTCCGTGTTGCTTGGGGTCATCACTCTCTAGGTGAGTCAACGTGGGAGCGTGAGGACGACATCCGATCGCGATATCCCTACCTGTTTGACTCGTAAGGTATAATGTCTTTCTTATGCCTTACGCTTTCCCTTCCTTGCTTGCATTGTATGATTGTATGATTGAACTGCTTAGTGTAGCTTGTCTGTGCTTAGTATAGCTTGTCGTGGCAATCTCTAGCTCCTTGATTAAATTCCGAGGACGGAATTCTTTGAAGGTGGGTAGAGTTGTCACCCCCATTTCCTGTATTTCGTATTTATGCTCGTAATTTGATTTTGGCACGTATTTTTATTTTCTTGACTTGCAGATTTCGGGTTCTCGTAAATGGGTTTGGACCATGGCTTGGTTTTATTTTGTGGAGTTGGTTTGGTTTGGTTCATCATGAGTGGAACACTTTAACCTACACTCTACCCTCAACACACCACAACTACCCTCATTATATCTCCACCAACCTTTCTCTCTCCTCTTTACTCTCCATTAATTTTCTTCTTCTCCTTCCTCCACACACAACTCCCTAACCCATTAGGCAAGTGCACCTTGCCAACAAATAAGCACCCAATTTTATTTGTCCATTTGATAGATTAGGACATGTAGAACAACTTTAGAACTTGAAATTTTGTGATTTGGAGTCTCCATTGTTCTAGATCTAGGTTTTGATTATTTTCAGAATTCCTTGGTTTTGATCTATTAAACTTTAATTTTTGCATATTTTGATGCTTCCATGTGGAAGAGAATTCGATTTTACTCAAGTTAGAACTTTGAAAATCTAGATTTGGTTTTGATTTGATCAAGTTATGATGAATTGAAGTTTTGAAGTTCTTGGAGTTCTTCTCGGGTTGGAGAAGCAGCCCTCTCGGCCTGCGCTTTTTAGCGCAAGGCCGATTGCGCAGCTCACCCTTTGGTGAACTGCGCACCCTCCTTCTCGGCCAGCGCCTTCATTGCGCATAGCCGATTGCGCCCGGCCTCTTGGGCTGGACCGCGCATCTCCCTTGGCGCACCAACTCCTGCGCAGTCTACCTTCTGCGCAATCCACCCTGCGCAAGCCAGCCATGCGCAATCCACCTATGCGCAATCCATCTGCTGCGCCATCCACTCCTGCGCAGTTGGTACCCTGCGCAGCTCACCCTGCGCAGTTGGCCTCCTGGCGCACTTGACTCCTGCGCAAACCAACCCCCTGACCCCTTGCGCAAACCATTGGCTCTTGGAGATTTGGTTTTATTTTCTTTAAGCCTGGCTCTTCTATAGTCCTATATATATTGATATTGTATTAGATATTTTACGTCCATTTTATATCCCTACGCCTTTTGTCATGAACTTGATTTTACTTAATATACTTGGAATGACTATTGTACATGGCCTGGTATGACAAGGACCTAGCATAACACGACAGTGACCCGTAGTGGTGCACTCCTGACATGACCAACCTGACATGACAGTGACCCGTAGTGGTGCACTCCTAACAAGTACCCTGACATGAATTATCTTGATAACTTGATAGTGGCCCGTGGCGGCGCACTCCTGACTTGACTTGACTTGTAACTCGATAACTTGACTTGACTTGCCTTGACACCGTGGGTGTTCCTGCTTGCTTTCTTGTACAATCCACTTGTTTGTCTTGCATCATGTCTAGGACGCGACTTCCTGGGTACCACGGCCAGGGACTCGCGCTAAATTGGATTAGGCTAATTATTAGATCAAACTAGAACATGGAGAATTCCCAGTCACAGGCAATCTCGTTATCTGGGCACTTTAATGGACTTGTAGCTTGCCGACGAGTAGAGCACATTTCCAGCACACTGTCATGTGTTGCACCCTCTAAGTCACCTAAGGGTACATTTGTCTCCCGGGCAATGTACTCACCTATAACTCTCAACCCGCGGAAGGATAACTGGATAGTCTGCAGGGCTTGGGACTGGGAGTTTCTCACTTGCATCTTGTTAGTAATTAGGCTTGTGATAACCCTAGTTAGTTAAAGTAGTAAGCCGTAGTACTTGCTTGGCCGATTGTGAATGGATGGTGTCCAGCCTTGTCTAAGTCTTGTCTAGCTCCAGTACCTGCTATCTCCTGAGCATGTTTGTTTTACTTATCTTAACGATAAATGGGTAGAGACAGTGAGCTATTCAGGCGAAGGGGTACAATCCCGGTCCTTGTTTGGTTTAAGGATTGTAACCTGGCTCCCGGAATGGTTCCACGTCCCTAGTCGTTTATCGCCCTGTGTACTTTACTACTTGTACTTCTTTTATTCTTTATGTTCTGATATGCTGGCTTTTGTTCTTATTTGTGGCCTCCTTTGTGGCACTTGCTCTTTCTGGGGTTTGATCCAGCTGGTTTTGTGTGGCCAGATTTCGGAGCAGCTCCCGAGGATCTACCAAGCTTCCAGCCCAATGGTGACAACTAGACGGAACCCGGGCCAAGAGTGGGTTTTCCTTTTTGTTTCACCCACTTATATGTAAATTTATTCTTTTGAGGCGTTTAGCCGACGAGCACCTGTTAGCTCGATGCACATTTACTTACTGTCTGCCTACGGGCTGTAAACATGATTAACAAATCCTAGGGTTGATCATGTATGACTGAACTCTTGCTAGTCCCATCATTTTGTACGACTAGCTTCATGATCATCCAATATGTAATATTTGGGACGCCTTATATATATATATTTGATGCTCTAATATCTTGTAACTCTGTTAATTGCTTGAGATTGAGACAATAGGCTTGACCTTAAGAGACTGCTGGCTTGTAGTAAACCCTCATATCTAGACAGCCGTGACCGTATAGTTGAGATGTATTCTATTTCAATATACGTAGCTGGCTATGTCTGCCCCCGCTCTCCAGTATTCTGGTTCTGGGGCGTGACAGAAGTGCAACATCTCTCTCATAACTACCTCCTCATAACCTGGTGATAGATACCAGCTGTTGTTATACCGAAACGGCCTCGCCCGCAAAGTGGGTCTCTCACATAGGCCCACCCGGATAGGAGAATGATCGCTAGTACCCGCTGCCAGACCTACCGCCACCGAGTTCGGAAAGCACCTGAACCACTCGCTATTGCCCAAGGCCTGATCCAGCTGACAGGCAATACGATTCTGAGTAGCCTTGTTGTGCCAGGTCCAAATATGTCCAGCTCGCTCCAGCCCCCGCATACTTGACATAAGAAGACACCTCTGGAAGTCGTATAAAATCGAGTCCGGTACAGGCCGGCCCCCAACCTTCTCTTGACGAAGCAACATAGCATTGAAGTCCCCCATGATGAGTAGTGGGAGATGCATGTTGTCCGCCATACGACCCATAAGCACAATGTCCTCCCATAGAGCCTCCCGGAGTCTCCGATCGTTGTGCCCATATACAGCTCCCAGGATGAATCTGAACCCACCTTTATTCTCAAAAGTAACTCCGATGAGTTGCTCTGACTTATGAATCTGAACCCCCACCCAGCTACCTGTGTTCCACCTAACCCAGATCCTTGCCATACCGCAAAGATCTAAGTTATGAATGTGATCCCAGGCTGCCGGAGTCCGACGTGAGAGCATAGCGGCCCCTCGAATCTTCGTCTCCAGCAGAATAGCAATATCACATGCCTCTCTCCTTAGCACCCCTCTGATCTCCCTCCATCGGCCAATGGAACACCCCCCCCTAATGTTCCATGCTAGGACTGACATCTAATTAAAAGATGTTGGGCCCCCCTGTAACTCCTCTGGATCGACACTCGAGGGAAGTGTCTCATCCGTCTGCTCAAGGACTGCATCTACCATGGAGGAAGGGGCAAGATGTGCCTGAATCCTGCTAAGAGTAAGTGTCCAGTCAGGATTGGGGTCGGTCTGGTCATCCATCTCCCTCATCTGAGAAATATCCTCCAGTGTGGCCGGGGCGTGTCTCTTCCTGTTGCTGTAAACCATAAGTGCCGTGGAGGCCTCCACCCCCCTCTGACTACTATCCGCCGCACTCATACCCCTGGTCATCATAGTCCTCCGAGGCCTGAACGGAACCAGCGCACCCTGCATGCTCTCCTGTCTCAGTGGCGATCCTGTCTCCAGTCTCCTATCAATCTCCATAACTGTGTCTTCCTCCATGTGTCTCTCTGGCGCCGTCTCCTCAGGCAAGTGACTGGGGGCCGCCTCCCTTTCGTGTGCCTCCGTCTGAACCATCTCCGGCCGAGATGTCTCTGTCTAGCCCGCCTGTGGCCTGGCGTACTCCTTCCCCTTATAGTTGCACGCACTGGTAATGTGCCCAAAGCACTCGCAATGCGAACACATGGGTGGGACCCAATCATACTCCACAGCCTGCGTCAGAACCTCTCCAGATGGTACCTGATACTCAAGCATGCTCGGAAGCTCCGAGCCTGCCTTGATCTCCACAAAGACTCTGGCGTACATTATTCTGGATCGGAAAGTAGTGGCCTCATCTGCCTTGATCGGCTTCCCCACGAGGCTGGCGAGTCTCATGAGAAGTGGGATGCTCCAATATTGAACAGGAAATTCTGGGAACAGTGGGATGCTCTTTCAAAATAATGAGTCTTCCATCAAACGACCATGGCCCTCCCTGCACAATCCTGGTCACATCCTCCGCCAGCCCAAACTTGACATAGTAAAATCCATTCTCCCGGGAGAAGAATTCCATGCTGCCCTTGGGCCTCCAGACTCTCTCCGCATAACCCCTGATTTGGCCAAAGAACGACTTATTCCCTAACACATATAGCACTAAGGTGTTCTTCCAGAAATCAGCGACCTTTGCTATTTCCTCTGCGGGGAAGTAAGCCCTGTGTCCTCCACCAACCGCCATCGGGGTAACATATTCCATAGACATCGGACTTTTCGACTCCACTGGGGTGCAGACCTCCTTCCATGACCGAGGCCTCTGCTCCACAGAGGGGGTCCTGGTTGGAGGAGTCGCAGCGACCGGGCCCTGCCTACCAGTATCGACTGCAACACCCTTCCCCTTCTCCGCCGCCGTCGCCTTTGGCCTCCAACCCGGAACAGTTCGCACCATACCTCCCCCACGGCGTCGGTAATCCAGAGCGCCGTTCAGGGGTCGAGTCCCTTGATTTTCTGTCCTCGCCCTTCCCGAAACTTGGGATTGAGCCCCTCTCCGTCCACCAATCCGCCGTCTCGTCACGGTCTGCCAGCCAGCATCTCCAGAGTTATCTCCTCCGGAACCGAACTCGAAGATGGGGGCTTCTCCGGAATAGCCGCCGCCGCCTCCACCCGTCTCCCCCCCGCGTGTGGGAACCCCACCGCCGCCGCCCGGCCGGGGGCTGCTGCCCCCGGTTCCACCCCCCCCCCCCCCCCCCCCGCCTGGGGGGGTCCCGCCGCCGCGCCCCGACCCCCCCCCCCCCCCCCCCCCCGCCGGGGGGGGCCTCGCCGCTGCCTCCCGCCCCCCCCCCCCCCCCCCCGCCTGGGGGGGTCCCGCCGCTGCCTCCCGACCCCCCCCCCCCACCTGGGTGGGTCCCGCCTCCGCCTTTGCCTCCAGCAGGTCGGCCACCTCCTCCCCCGCCACCCAGCCGGCGCGGCCCCCTCCCCGCAAGCGGATCGGGGGTCGGGGGGGAGGGGAAGTCTGGGGCCTGGAAACCCTAGCCGTCGCGTGCGCTCCTGACATCGTTTTTATTATTAGCCACAAATATATATATATATATATATATATATATATCGCGTAGCGTCGGACACATATTGGATACACTAGGACACACCAAAATAGATGCAGAATCCGTGTAGCCGTGTTGGAAACGTGTCATAGCAGTGTCATGCAACATATACTTCTTCTTCTTCTTTTTTAATTTACCAGCACGTGCAGGCTCAGTTAAATCGTGTCCCCCGCACACGATTTTTAGCCGGTCGTCATATCATTTCGGACTCTTCGTGCGGATCTTGTCTGCAGTGGCTTTGTCATCATCGTCCCACACGCACACCCCGCGCACTCCGCGCGCTCCAGAGCTCCACGAGACAACGATGACATCTTTCAACGCCCGCAACTCAACGCCTCGCTTCGCCCCCGACGTCTTCCCGACGCCTACGACACCCGATGCCGCTCAGCCACCCATTCTATGCGCACGACGCTCTTACGACGTCTTCTCGACGCCCTTACGGCGCCGCACGACGGACCGCATGGTCGGTCGTCGTTTATCCCATGGTAGAAAGGTGGCGGTCCTCAACCGTCCGCACGGTGTCCTAGCCGTTGAGTTTTCATGCACATGCGTCCCATTCTGTCCCACGCCAGCTCAGATCGTGGTCATTTTTCGTCGGTCCTCCGACGTTGTCGATGCCTCGCATCGCACAGGCCAGGCTCATCATCGCCCTCATGCAACATATACATGCACACAACAACAACTAGCCTTTATCCCAAACTTTTGTGTTCGGCTGTTTGAACATGTTTGGCACGGATGCACATCGCATAGGCTGCTCTGAAGGGTGTTGCATGAAGCATCAAGAAATATTGATCTCAGGTACATACTACATGCATATAGCAGTCAATTGAAGTATTAGAGTTTCATATAGGGAAAGTTAGAGGTGGCATCAAATTTTGGATAAGTTTAAGGAAACGGTTTGGACATGTTCAATGTAGACTCATAGATGTACTGGTAAGGAGCCATAAGATAGTAGTTAAAGGAACCATAAGATAGTAGTTAAAGGAACCATTAGAACTAGAGGTAGGCAAAAACGAATTTGGTTGGAAATTTTATGTATATGCTTATTACAGAGGTCATGGCCCTCTAAGGGAGCTGGATGGAAGAAAATGGTTCAAACAGACGACCCCGAAATTATGGGATAAAGGCTTGGTGGTGGCTGTTGGTGGTGTTGTTGTTCTGCTGCATATAAACTTGGGCATTTTCAAATGATGTGGAAAGATCCTATGGCCTGAGAAGATCCATATCATGTCCTATTGCATACTCAATTATATTTCACCAAACTAATGTTATATGGTCTCAAATCACTGCGGCACATTAGATACTCAACAAAGAATCCACTACGAACACCAGTGGTGGTACAAAGACATAATTGGCAAGACGAGACTAAAAATCCTGACCAGGTTTTGTTGCAGTATGTTTTGCTGGTGCAAGTATATTTTTGGTGTATGGGACTATTATTTTCTATGGGTTGGATGGTAACCATTTTCCCATGATCAATACAGGTGTTAGTTTGTGGAAGTATTATCTTTGACAAACCTAATAATAGGCTAGACAAGAGTTTAGACAATTACAAATTGTTTTAGTGGGTCCCAATTTTAATCCTCCTCTGAGTGGTCAACCTTCTGCAGCATAATTGAGTCGATGTGTTTAATCGTGTTAAATTAAGTTATATGATAAATTAATTTGGAAGGAGATAATTATTAATCTTAATAGATTATCTAGATTAGAATTAGATAGGATAGTTAGTACCAAAATAATCTTCCTCATCTAGTAAGCTAATCTTCTTATATAAGGACGCCGCTAGGAAACGTAAAGAGTTTTCCACTCTCTTTCATCCTCCGTGAAGGTTCTAGCCGGAAGAGGCTCTCAATCTTGATCTGGCTATTGTTTCTGATCTATACAGAACTCGATTGCATTTAGGTACCCAACCGTTGCTGCTGATTTGGAGATGCAGTCCTCGATCCTTCTGACACGTAGCTAAGTATTGCACAAATATGTATGCGACTATGAAACTGCAATTTTGCTGCTCTTTGCCTAAGTAAAATCTGACTGACATGCCATGAAAATCTCTGTATGTTGAGGTTTTGTCGATCATATACCTTCATGGCTCTAAAACTGCATATTAATGACTGCTTGGAATGGATGTTTTGCAGATACCAGGACTCAAGTCATGGTCAAAGAAGTAAGTGTTGCAGGCTGCAGGTTATATGTGCCTCATTTGTATGAAGATTTGGAAGGAGAGTTGGCTGGTTATATGAAGATTTGATATTAGTGTTTATTTTCCGCGAGGCAGCGAGGCCTTCTGCAGGGGTAGGGTAGAGGGAGAGCAGAGACGAAAAGAAAACTAAATAAAGAATGGCGAAAATGCAATGTGTTTTGCCTTTTGCTGCATACAGACATGAAAATTGCTCATAGGTTGTGTAGAGTACGAATTCCTTGTTTTAGATTTTCTTATTTCCATGCTGAAGGGCTTCCTGGTTGGTTACTCGTAACAGTTATCCCTACTGTTTGCCTTGGTATTAGAGAAGGCACCCAAAAGGATTTTCTTATGTAAGCGGCTGCTGTGTTTGAATTAGCAAAAATGACATCAAAATTAGTTTCTCTGATAAACTTTCTACTCTCTTTTCAAAGTCTGCAGGTAACTTGATCTTAGTTGTATTTTTAGATCTTGTTCAGTTTAAAGAAGATTTGTGAATAATTTAGGCAGAACTCTTCAATAGATAACTTTTTTTTTCTTTTCTTTTTTGTTATTTATATTTGGGCTAATTAGCGTCTTAGACCCTGAATTTTATACCACCGTAGAGTACCCATTTGCAAAATGTAGGTTGGTTGCTACCTTTTACTCATGTTAAGGGCATAATGGAAAAAAGGAAACAAAAAAATAAAATTTTAGATTCAAACTTTTTAATTGGACTAAAGGATTAAACTCTAAGATGGCAGGGTCTAAAAACTAATTAGCGTTTTATATTTTAAGCTGACTATAGTAATTATTTTCAAAAGGGAAAAGAAGGCATGAATCTTTCCTTCCTTTTTATGTTATCATAGGCTTGCTAGGATGGGGCTCTTACCGACAGATACACCTTTGTTTTTCGTGCATCCCCGACGCAGCTTCCATGGATTGGTTCTGATAAGTAGATATCCTTGCACGCAATTGTTGGCTAATTGCCATTAAAGGGATGTTTCTCATGGGGGATCACACTGGTCGTATATTAGTTTTACTGAAAAATATGGTTCCAAAAGTAGGGGCAGATGTGCATGGAAAGGACGAAAACTCTGATGCAACGCCCCCAAGACTTAAAGTCTTGCTTTTGCCACTACAAACAACAGTGGAGCAGCAAAGTTAAAAGTTGCACGTCCCTGAAGTGTCCCATATCCTTGGATGATCAGACAGCAGACATGAAACCAATAGAAATAGGCAATTGTTAAAGCCCACCCCCAAATTACTAAGGGGCTGTTTGGTAAACCGTAAGTGTTGGAAAATATGGATTTGGACTTTCAAAGAGGAAAGTTGGATAGGAATCCATGTATGGATTTGGACTTTCAAAGGGAAGAAATGTGTTTGGTTGAGATAGGAAGTGAGAAGTGAAAAGTAAAAAATCAGAGGAATGTGTTTGGTTGAGATAGGAAAGTGGAAAGTGGAAAGTAAAATAATTAGCTTTAATAAATAAAATAATTAGTTTAGTAAATTAACAGAGTGAAATAATTAGCTTTAAATTAATTTAAATTAATAAATTAAATAATTAGTTTTTGCTAGATTACAAAATTAAATAATTTAGCAATATTAAGCTCATCCGGCTGATTAAAAAAACCACATCCGGCTGCAAAAAAAATTCCACAAAAAAAAAAACCAAAGCAAAATGAACCCAACAATTTGATTTTTTTTTTTTTTTTAGGAAAAGCAAAAAAAAAAAAAGCGAAATAATTTATTATTATTATTATTATTATTATTATTATTATTAAATAATTTATTATTATAATAATTCGATATTATATAAAGAGAAATCGGTATATAATAATAATTATTATAATTATAATTATAATTATAATTATAATTATTTAATTATTTAATTAGTTAGTAAATATTTGTGATTAACTAAGTACTATATATATTAATTAATTACTTACTTCTACCTTTTTTTCACTTTCCAACCCACATCCTCAACAAAAAAGAGGAAGTTGTTTTCCGGATTTGGAGGTGGGTCCCATGGATTTCAGTAACTGCACTTACCAAATCCCACTCCCACATCCAAGCGAACCAAACACCGGAACTTGAATTCCTACTCCCACTTCCAATGAACAGTAGAATCCTACTCCCACTTCCAAGTTACCAAACAGGCCCTAAAGGCAACCCTCCTACTAAGGGCAACCATGATTTTTTTTTTCTTTTACTAAGAGCAACCAAAGTTTAATAAGTTTACTAAGGGCCACCGAGGAAAAAAAAATTTGTGAAGCACTCCGCCATCCTCGACGAGGTCTTCCGCGTCCAGGGAGGTTCGTCCGGCCAAAAGGGCGCCGTGGGGGAGGTGCCACGGCGGCGCACGGCTGCCGACGCCGCCATGCGGGCTGCATCCGCAGGCTGCTGCTGCTCCTTGCTGCTCGGCCAGCTGCTCCTTGAGAATGTCATTAATTTTGATCCACAGATGCGACTTGCCAATGTCATTAATTTTGTCAACATTCGCATGGATCAATTAATTTTGTCAACATATGGGCATACATAATTTACATTCGCATGGATCATTAATCTAGGGCATATATAATTTGCATGGATCAATTAATTTTCTACATCTTATATAAACAGAATGCTGCTGCTCCTTGCTGCGAGCAGCTGCTGCTGCTGCTCATATGGACTTCTGTGCTGCTGCTCATATGGACTTCTATCAACATAGGACTGCAGCCAGCCCTCAACGAAATTAGGACTGCAGGCCAAGCCTGCAGTCACTGTAACCATCCTTTTTTTGGTAGAATGAGCTTCTCATTTAGCTTCTGTCAACTTAGGACTGCAGCCTAGGCTACAGTCCTCAACGAAATTAGGACTGCAGGCCAAGCCTGCAGTCACTGTAGCCATCCTTTTTTTGGTAGAATGAGCTCCTCATTTAGCTTCTGTCAACTTAGGACTGCAGCCTAACCTGTAGTCCTCAATGCACATAGGACTGCAGGCCAAGCCTGCAGTCACTGTGTTCACTTTGGACTGCAGGCAAGTCCCGCAGTCCTTGATTGACAGAAACGTGGTAGCCCTTAGTGTTTTCAAAATGGCAAACTTGTAATTTTTTTAAAATTTTAAGTCGGTGGCCCTTAGTAATTTGAGGGTGGCCTTTAACATTTGCCTAGAAATAAAACAAGCAACGAGGCAATATTAATATCCAATATTTTGCACAAATTGAGGTCCATTTTTTTTTTCCCATCCACCAAAACATGTAGATGCCCACCTGTGGATTGCCAATCATACCAGTGGCCAAAACTTGTGTGAACGTTAACCCATTTCACTCGAGATAATGCCGTTTCAGTTTAACTCGAGTGTGGAATGGTGTGGAATGGTGAACATCCACAAAGTTTTCGTGGGGAAGAAAAATGGATTCAGAAAAAGTTAAAAAAAAAAAAAAACATCATCCTTCAATAAACCATCTTCCACTGAAGAGAAGGACTTCAAGTATATAACACTTCAAATTGTGACTAAATCATAGCATTCATCTGTTATTGCCATCCAAAAGTAGAGATGAAAACCAAAAACAACCCATGCCTTCAAACCAGGCAACCAATAAGGATGGATGTAAAAGCATTAAGAAAACATGAAGACGCCCAGCTCAATGCAGCAGAGTGAGACCTTTAAGGTCCTTATTAACCAACAAAAATACTGCCTGCTAGCCAGGTGCGTGTCAAGCGACGAGGCCTAGGAGGATGTAGCTGACTTGAGATAGGCAATCAGATCAGCACGATCTTGTGGCTTCTTCAGACCAGGGAAAACCATCTTGGTACCAGGAATATACTGCAGATTATATATACATATAGATTAGATTTCACTTTGCATTAGAATCACAAAGAGAGATCTCAGCTGTAAAATAAATAGTTTCTGGAAACTAAGCTCAATCAACCTCCATTTGACAAAATTGATAACCGAGCAATAGATAAGATATCACAGAAGTACTCGACTAGTTATTTGGAAAACTTCACATCATCATTAAACCATGGATAGTTTTGACTTATTTGTGATTAGTCAATAGTTCAAGTTAGAATTCAAACATCCGAAGGTTCGTGCAAAACACGAACACATGATACAGCAAAATAATAATATACTGAAAACGAATATTGGAACGTCATAAAATAATATTTTTTTATAAAATACAAAAAAATGAATTTTCGAAAATACAAGATTCCGTATTATTCATATCCAAAGGATAAGAATATTAGACGGTACACAAGATTTTTATTTTTTTTATTTTTATTTTTTTTTATGGATAGTCTCGACTTAATTGTGATTAATCATTAGTTCAAACTAGAATTCGAACATCGCAGGTTCATGCAAAACAACAATAAATGATACAACAAAATAATAATACTAAAATCGAATATTGAAACCGTCATAAAACTATATTTTAAAAATTGAATTTTAGAATTAGAACATCGCAGGTTCTGTAAAACAACAATAAATGATACAACAAAATAATAATACTGAGATCAAATATTGAAACCGTCATAAAACATTTTTTTTTTGAAAAATAGAAAAAAAAATTGAATTTTCGAAAATACAAGATTCTATAATATTCACATCCGATGGATAAGAATATTGCACGGTACACAAACAAATCTATTTTGTGCTAGTTTTTAATTTCTATAAATATAACATGCTAACTCGACCAATATTTTTAATAAATTCACATTCAATTGTTAAAATATTTATACTTGGATCGGCTACATAATGTCAAATTAAATTTAACATGCTCAATCAAATTTAGACTTACAAACAAAAAATGTATAGAAAGAAATAGGAGTAATACTAAAAAAATAATCATAAATGTTAAGAGGGTCATATGACCGTTAAACTTATGACCAAATTGAGAAAAAAAAAAAGATTACTAATGGTGTTTACAAATATGATAACATCATCCTAAATAAAAGAGAAACAAAAAAACCCTCACTCTCGAATTCAAACTCCAAGAAAAGAAGAGGGTCTCTCTAATCTTTTCAAGGACTACAAGCGCAACTGAAAGAGGAAGAGAAATAAGGTTTTTAGAAGTCCCAATATGAAAATGAAGTTATGGAGAATCTTCTCCCTCGGCCCTCCGATTCTGGGGGTCAGCCCACCAGGGAAGAATTCATCTATCGTCGGTCGCAGGAGGGCCGACCAAATGTTTCCGAAGTATAGAGTGGTCGAGATGGAGTACCATCCACCATTGAACCCGATCGAGCATGAGTTTTTCAAGGGAAAGATGACACTCTACCCTGGTGGATCGTACTTATCTCGACCACTCTATGCTTCGAAAACATTTGGTCGGCCCTCCTGCGACCGACGAGAGGTCGGCCCTCCTGCGACCGACGAGAGATGTTTCTTCCCTGGTGGGTTGACCCCCAGAACCGGGCTAACTTCATTTTCTTATTGGGACTTCTGAAAACCTTCTCTCTTTCTCTCTTTCAGTTGCTTGTAGTTCTTGAAAAGATTGGAGAGACCCTTTTCTTTTCTTAGAGTTTGAATTCGAGTGAGGATTTTTTTTTTTTTTCTCTTTTATATAGGATGATGCTATCATATTTGTAAACACCATTAGTAAAAAAATTTCTAAATTTGGTCATAAGTTTAACGGTCATATGACCCTCTTAACATTTATAATTTTTTTAGTACTACTCCTATTTCTTTCTATACATTTTTTTGTTTGTAAGTCTAAATTTGATTGAACATGTTAAATTACAAAATTTTAATATAATGCAACCACAATCCCAACCTAGGGCTCGGCCCATTAAACAATAAAATAGCCCAACTGAACAAACCAAAACGATTATTCGCTTTTTAGAATTTCGGTTTATTCGGTTTTGACCATTTTTCAGCTTGGTTGAAACCGAATAAATCGAACACTCACCCCTAGTCAAGCACGATCCTTACTGCCAATCCACTTGACACCCCCCCCCCCCCCCCCCCCCCAAACCCACACACAAGAGATGATAAGCTTCCATTACACTGCCCGTAAATGGTCACCTTCAGGAAGATGTGGGCATGTCCATCCACGCCTTAGCTCACAAAGTAGAGACTAATTAATCCAATTTCACTTTATGGGAAAGATCCTTTAAATCATTCTTCCCAAACCAAAACACAAAACTCGAAGAATATGAAATTGAACCAGTAAAGAATATAATGTAATCCCCATGAACCTAATATTCTACATAATAAAAGCATACTAGTTAAACCGTAATGAGAAGCCCATGTCTTTCCTGAAGACTGCAACTGCTTATAATGGATCGACCAACCTAATATTGTCTTTGCCTCGACGTTACAGAACCCTCTCATTTTCCACACTCAAGGTTCCACATACTTTGCTCGTCTCTGCCATAAAAATAATAGGACACCTCTCTAGAATTGTCTCCAGCAAGTTTCAGTATTCAATTTCCAAGTCAAATCCTATATTAGTTCTATAGCTTTTCTATTTAGAGGCAGAGACATGGCACCAACGTGGATCCAAGTTAGATGCTCAATCTGAAAGATTAGTTAGCCAAATTGTCTTCAAGCTGCTAATCAAAGTCGAACACAGATACAGGAAAATGGAACATCAAGTTCAACCCACAAGCAACAGGAGTATGCACACCCTCATCCAATCCGTTGTCGAGCACGGCACCAAAATCAATTACATGTCAATACATATAAGAAATTGGAACATCGAGTTCAACCCACAAGCAAAGGAATACGCACACCCTCATCAAACCGTCATTAAGCACCGCACCAAAATATATTACAAGTCAATTCATATTGGATTGTCCGAGCTCTCTAGCCTGGTGGTATTAGAACGGACACCCGGAGGGGCCGGCAAGGTCCGAGCCCCCCCAATTGTGTGTTGGGGGATTTAAAAAAAAAAATCATATTGGATTCCAATCTTTACTCTTCTTCCATGTCTCCACAAAATTAGAGGCCTGGAATCATTTGGGAACCACCACAGATCTAAGGCAATAAACAATAAGTGACCATGGTAGACACAACCTACACTACTAAAGGGATATTAAAAACGGAAGGCCTCAAAAGTGGCTAAAAGCAATAGATAAAGATTAATGGGGTGTTCGAATAATATTATCCTCTTGAGATAGAGGGACGAGTTCAACTGACTAGAGAAATTGCGTTTAGAGTTTTATATGTTATGCAATGTCAACACTAGGGAAGAGTAAATGCAGAGAGAGAACACTCGTGTGGATATGAAAAGTTGCTGGCTTTGCTGCCAGACTGCCAGCAAAAAAATTGTGAACTTGGATAACGACTAAAAAGTATGAAATGATGAACACTTGAAGAAACAATATATTTTTCAGAGGATTCTGGCAGTACATTGGAATAGTTAACAAGGACATCTCTGAGAAAGTTGGGGGACAAGTGGTCTTACAAGTTACGGACAAATTAGTTCCAAGAATAACCAAAACACAGAAAATGACTTGCACAGGTTTAGATTTAAATTGCAGAAAAAGACAAGCGGTCACAACCATATTAGTTGTGACACCAGGAAAAGCTAAAAACATGAAGTAGACAGTACTGTAGACTTTGACCTAAACAGCTTCAATATAAAATCCTATACATAAGGGTCTAAAAGGCCAGCTAATATGCAATATAACAGTATCAAGGTAACTTACCTTCTTGGGATTGAGCAGGTAGTCATACAGAGTTGATTCCTCCCATATCACAGCCATATTCTTGTTTGCAGCAGAGTAAGAATAGCCAGCAGTTGTTCCAGATTGCCTCCCAAAAAGGCCATTCAAGTTAGGGCCTATATAGAAGTATCACTGGATTTAGTACAAACAGGAGAAGTAAAAGATAACAATATCTTTTTTTTCCAAAGGATGACTAAAACTAAAAAGAGAACCACCACCAATGAAAGGGTAATACTACATACAAGTACTTCAAATCTTGTCGATTTTGACATAAACCACCTGTTTTTTGTTTGGGATAGAGGACCCTTGAATCAAATTATATAATTAATTATAAGGACCAATAAGAACACTAATAGAATGTCGTTAGGCCTGACCAAATGGTATGAGAACATTCTGACCCACCTATTAGATCAATTTGCAATCGTCTTCTTCCCAATTTAGTACCAGCAAACTTATTCAACTCAACAATCAACTCCTCACCTCTTCCCAACTGCCCCTTAATTCCTCATCTCCCCAATCTCTTCAACTCCTTCCCACCTACTTCCAGCTCATTCTCGATTCCTCTTCACTTCCTTCTCTCAACACTATCTAAACCCAGCTTCTATGCCAAACTTCTCTACCTATCTTTTACTTTAGTATACCCATCTTCTTGCTACCAGTCATTACAATGGTCTCAAAGCCAACTTGTTTTATAAAAGAAAAATGGAAGACCAGTGAGAACATACTCAAAAATGAGTGAACGCCAAATGCTAATAAACAATTGCAATGCGAAACAATGCCCTCTTTGTCGATCTATCCAAGCCAACTAGTCTCCACACCGTGGGTTTTTTTTTTTGTTGGTTGCAAGATCTCCCTTAGCTCTTCCAATTTTCTTCAAAAAAAAAAAAAAAAAAAAAAAAAAAAAAAAAAAAAAAAAAAAAAAAAAAAAAAAAAAAAAAACACTTCTAGGGAAGTATGTTGAATTTGCGGGAAGGGGACGAGTAATATTCAGGACTTCTTCCAAGATGTGAAATTTGATATATAAATTTTAACATCAAATATGGTCGCAATGTACTTTAAAAAATAATTAGAAGCAAACAAACTTCAGAACATACAACCAAATAGGTCTCACCATTGCTCACCTATAACCAAATTCCAATAAATTTATGACTAATTCATGACTAACTAAAAGGAGAAAATGAGAGATTATTTTCCAAACAGTTCAGGCCTAAAATTAAACTAATCCTACCAGAATAATAATCACAATACTTCAAAGATCTGTCCGTATCGAACAGGACGGATCATACACGACACACACTCCAAAATACATCAAGACACACCAAAACTGGTGCCGTGTCCGTGTCCGTGTCCCAGTTGTGTTCCCGATCATACATCAAGAATCCCTAACAAGTGAAAATATTGAGATTTCCGGAAATAGAAAAATAAACGGGTCAAGAAATGAATACAAACACAGTAACAAGAGATTCCACAACAACATCACACTAATCATACGCTACAGTTGAGATCAATCATAACCCCCCCCCCAAAAAAAAAAAAAAATCCTCAGCAGTAAGCACAGGACAACGAGATCTAAGCAAAAATAAGTAGGGTTTCCTAGGGAGATCTAAGCAAAAATAAGTAGCGGACCTTGCTTGTGGCCGGCTCCTTTGTCGACGGTGTGGCACTGCGCGCACTTGGTCTTGAAGATCTTCTCCCCGGCCTTCTCGTTCCCCGGCGGAGCTTCGCTGAACGACGCCATTAAAAAATTCCTTCCTCCAAGAAAACCCTAATTTTCTCTCTCTCTATAAAATAGGGTTAGGGTTTGCTTCCTCTCTCTCTCTATATATTTCTTCTCTCACCTTTTCTTCTTCTCCAAGCTTATTTCTTGAGATGGTGGACTATAGGACGGAACGAGGAAAGTACGAGAATGCCCATGATTTTAAGAGGGAGATGCTTGGTTTGTTGGGGGTAGTTTGGGGAGTACCGATGTAGAAGAATCGTGAGCTTCTTTCGATTTGGAAGGTGCTCGGAAGGGACGCGTGGTCGCCAGCCGACCATTAGTTGGCGCCGCCGTGACCGTTGGATCGAATGTGATGGGCCAAGATCTATATCATTGGGCCCATACTGGCCGGTGGGCTTGTCCTATTGGTTTAATTTGAGGGTTATTTACACTGACAATCCTATGTTTTGTATTTACTAAACAAATATTTCATAGTTTTTTTAAAAAATACACTAATACCTATGTCTTTTATATTAATTTTTAAAGTATGGATGGTCAGTATAAAATTATTTACATAAATTATAATGGATGGTTCGTATTTAACACAAAACATAGGGATGTTATTGTATTTATTTTTATATTAGGTAGGTCTGTCTAATAAACACAAACTATAGGGAGTGACAATGTAAATAATCCTTTGATTTTCCATAGATAGCAAATGTAGGAGGGAAAAAAAATCCAATCTAATCTCAAATATTGTGTTCAAATTACAAAATATGATATTACATCTACTTTTTTTTTCCTTGCATATTTTTGTATCATCGGACCGTTGCTAGATCCTGAAACCGTGCGCTACCCAGTCATCTCTTAGCCTTATACATCTACTATTTAATCAATTCTATACTGAATTGAGAAGGATTTAGCTAATAAATTTCTTTTTAAAAATGACTGATTAATCCTAATTGTCTAGATTTGATTTGTTCCATTAATGTTCCTATACCATGATAGCTAAATCTATCACATATGGCCATGATTTACTATTAAGGTTGCACTTAATATGCTTTTATATTGTATAGTAGAAAATTTTATATTCTCAAAAATTATTATTTTTTCTTGGAATTAAATTTGTGTTTGTCGCTCTTTGTTTGTGGCTTTTGTAGCTGCTAAGAAAAATATGCCTATGGGTTGAACGCGATTTATTTCCATCAATATTTTCAAGAAATAATAAAAAGAACTTCTCCTCACAAACGCACCCTACAATTATGGGACTTGTTAGCTAATTAAGTGGTATAGATGGGTTTAGAGGATGATACAACAAAGTTCTTCCTTGAAGAATTTATTATTATTATTATTATTATTGTGAATCCTCTCTGTTAGCACATCCTAATCCAAGTCTGATGGACTCAGGGCTGTTTGGTTTGCAAATAAGTGCAAATTTTTTAAGTAGAGAGTTTGTCTGCGCATTGCATATGCGTGTATGGATGGTTGTTGGAAGTGAGTTGACTGTTAATCTTTTGTAGTTGATGGTTGTTGAAAGTTGTAGTTGAGAAGTGACATGATTTTTATTTTTATTTTGTATGGATTAAAAAATTATTATTATTATTATTATTTTTTATTATTATTATTATTATTATTTTATTTCCGGAGTTTTAATTTATTTTGGAACCCAATGAGGAGTTTCGGACACTTCAACCAATTTTTTTCGAAAGTTAAAAGTATGAATAGTGCACTTTTGGAACTATTATTTATAGGAGTTCTGGTTTTCTTGAAATGACTAACCAAACAACAGAAGTTAAACTTTTTCTCGGAACCAGCAATGAATAGTACAAAATAGGAGTTCCGGAAGGCGGACTTCTGCGAACCAAACACACCCTTTAGAGGAGGCTACAACAAGTGCTATGCATGTTGGTAGGTCTCAGTATCGGACCCTTTATATGAATATTGAAATCGACAGAATATTTCAGATCGAAGTATCAAATTTTTTGGATCGAAAAGCAAATAATATCAATAAATTTATAAACAATATTTTAGATATTTAGACATAATTACAAGCATTTTTCATGATAGTTACGAAGTTGAATGAAATAATATTCACTTTTGCTGACTTGTTTACCTACGGTCTATACTTTTTTTATTTACATTACAACCTTACTTTGCTTTTACATCCTCTTTGAATAGTTTTTTTTTTTTTATGTCGTATCGATGACTATTGATATCGGTATCCGATCGGAAGGTATCGATATATAGATGTGTTAGAATTGTCTTCAAAAACTTCGGATTAAAATCTGCAAGAAAATATTTTGAATTAAAATTACCGGCCTCCGAGGAAGTCGTGCACGTAGCACTGCCCTAAGAGTTAGCTCGGGTCTATGTGCAGACCGTATCCGAACGCTCCTAGTGGTAAAATCTCCGCTTCACCGGAATCTCCTTGCCGCACACGACTTGGAGAGAGCGACCCCGACTTAGCTCTACCCAGAGCAACGAAGAACAACAGCAGCAATACGAAGGAGACGAGAATTTTGAGAGAGTGAGAAGATAATTTCTGTGTGTAAAGAAAGAAGAAAGAGCACGATATTTATAGGCGTTTGCCAATAGCTAGGAGAATAATGGCAGATTAAAAGACAATTAAAGTGAACGTTACAGAATGTTTAAGGCACAAAATCACATGGTTCATTGAACCTGGACGGGATTTGATTAGCGAACGTTACGGAATTTTAAAAAATTGTAACTGTCAGAATTTTAGAAAAGAGCAAAAAATCTTTTAGGGTCTCGGCCCGAACCCGAAGAGTAAATCGAATCGGCATTCGACGCCCGCAGATGTGGGCACGTACCCGCACCCGTTACGCGCGCCGAACCGAACCGAACCGAACCGAGCCGAGCCGGGCCGGACGGCGGCGGCGGCGCGCGGTGGGCCCATAGGGCTCCCACTCAAATGGGACCCAATCATTTGTGAATATCTATCTCACAACCATACTTATCTTCCAAAGCATCCCATAGTTCTTTAGCGCTTTTATACTCAAAAAATATGTCGTAGAGTGACTCCGACATAGCGCTTAAGATTCTGTGGAAGCAGTGGTAGTCAATTTCTTAGGGGTCTTAAGCTTAGAAGAAGAGGAGGAATTGGAAACCCCTATGTCAGACTCAGTCTCATCAGAATCATTTGAGATGGGCTGGACCCATCGATGCGGAGAAATCAGGCCTAAAGTGGTAAGCCAAAATTTCATCTAGCTCTGCCACCTCTTGAAGAGGTACCATTGAATTTCGCAGGCTTTGCAGAAAAGGTCTCTTCCTTAGAGGTCATGTTTATAAAGTCTGAAAAATTATATTTACTCAATAAGATGGTTTAGAGCTAAAATTACAATTAAAATGATTTTAGTAGTAGACCTTTAAAATTTTAGTTTTTCAAGTTTTGATAAGGTTGGGTTAACTGTAGGGGCCGGATCCAGCAAGCGGAGGTTCACTAGGAACTCTTAGTACCGGTCGCTTAGACGAATTTTCGCCTTGTGACAGAAGGGCCCTTCGGCTGTTTCCAAACAAATCTTAACTTTAGAACTCTAAAATTAAAGGAATTTTTTCTAAATTAATTAATTGTTTGATTTGCCTAAAAAAATATTGAGTAAAATGAAAGCTAGTATTGACAAAATAATACTATCGACACAATTATATTGTCTAAGATGTCAATTTAACAAATAATGACAATTAACGATATTAATGATATGTGAAATAATTGATATGTCAAATAATGACAATGAACAAATAAAAAATTAAATGAGAGACAAGATTAAAACTTTTAATAGAATATTTAATGAGAAACAAATATTGAAGCTTTTAAAGCAATATTAATTGATATGTTAAATAATGATAATGAACAATAATGATAATGAATAAATATTAAATATGTACCAAA